>CALZFC010000252.1:1737500-1785000 GCA_945643635.1 Allodiplogaster sudhausi
TGGTGTGCCTGTTGAGGTTCTTGCTGTTCGGCCTTATTCCCTATTCTGTTAAGGTAATAATGCCATTCCAATTAAGGTGTCAAAATACTGTTATGAATTGGTCGCCGTCTGAAGAAAATGCAGTTCGAGCAGGCTGCAAATTACTCACTCATCTGGATGCCGCGACTTTGGAGCAAATTCCAACTGTTTGGAAAACAGTCCTGAACGCCATGACTCAGGTTAGATTCACTGATGATTATGATGATTGTCCGTGTATTCATAAATTGTCGGCGATTGCAGCTCGCATTGGGCGAAAGTCTTAATATGCAATTGCCATTTCTGAATAAGACCTCGGCAGGGAGCAAGAAGGAGCACGACATGAGGAAGCATTTTTCGGCGGCTACGTATGTCTACTGCGTTTTAAGGTACTATTTCAGTGCAGTTTAATTTGGTTGAATTCAGGAATTTACTAACGAAATTGTTGGGAGAAGTGGGCGCGGGCTCCCTTGTCGCGCACATATGCAGCCAGTGCTCCCAATTCATCGCTGCCCGCTGCGCAATCATTGACTGCTATCGCCTCTTTGCCGCTGGTCAGCCTCCACTCCCATTTCGGTACTATTTCCACGCTTTTTCTTTAACCTCAAGAACAGTATATCGTCGGTTCGATAAAATACATTTCCATATTCGCTAAGATATATCTCAATATGATTTCGTGTTTCTTGAGTGATACTTACCCTGGTTTTTGCAGCAGTTGAGAATGTTTCGATAGCCGAGATGGAAGTAGTGAGTCGGAAAGCAGAGGAAGTCTCTTTGATGGCAGCGAACTTCCACCATCCGCTTCTCTCCGAATTGCATTATAACTTTCTGGTGGAAGCTGAGCTGATTCGACTTCTTTCTGTGACCTATGGATTCATCGGAAACATCAATGTGAGCCTCGCTTTCATTCTTTGTTCCGTTCTTGTCTTGTGGTCGTTGGACTCTGAAGTCGTTGCAGATGATGGAGTCGATCATTCGACTGAAAGAGATAAGAGAGCGCCTGAACTTCTGGGCCCGCGAAGTGAAGACGACTAGTGAGCCGAAGCGTGGTTTCCTTGGCCTGAGAAGGCCGAGTCTCCTGTCCTCCTCCCCTCCCCCTCTTCTCCCTCTTCTTCTGCTTCTTCCGCTCTCCCTCAGCACGGACACAATCGACTAGTCTCTTTCTTCGAACACTTCCATCTCTTTCTAGTCAACAAGTTCTCTGTCTACTTTGGGGATTCGCTTGCTCCATTCTGCAAAGGAGTCCCCGAATTCAAGGTTTTAAAAGATTGAACAAAAATTTTACGAGGCAATCTTTGTATAAAGTAATTCAGGGCATTCTTACTGAACCATCCGATCAGTTTTCCAACTGCGGAAAGTGTTGCTTCACTGATCTTGACTATGAGCTGAGAAGAAAGGAAAAGGACACTATTCTCTTCTTGCTTTTGCTTCACCCGCCAAAGGATCCTTCTCACTTCGATCACCTGCATCATTCTCAGCCTGGTTCAATGCATACCATTTTATGTTGTGGATCTGTGATTAGTGTTGAAAAAATATTCCGCTATAGAAAGAATATTTTCTATTCGCAAAATATTATTAGAAGAGGCTCTAGAAAATTCTTTAGAAAACTAGAACCTTACTTTGTTCTCAACGTTGAGATATATGACCATAATTTGTTATGAGTTGTTTTAGTGCTGGGAAACAGGCCGTCGCGCAGCTCTGGAGAGAGTAAAGAGGAAGAGAGCACTTCCGTGGTTCACTCTTATGCTCCCTCTTCTCTCTCTTTCCCTGTGCTTTTCTCTTTCTCAAGCGAGCAAAAGGTTTCGTGCCAGCTGTTGGATATTAGAATGGAAGGTTGTGTGAAGGTTCTTCTGTAGTCAGAGATGGAGAAGCTGCACGGACGACTGTCCTCTTTCTTGCAAGAGAACCTGACCAGTCTGGATGCTTCTCCCCCGTCCCGAGTCTACCATCTCCACTACGACTCTTCCACTGCACGCTCGCTGGTCAGTGAGCTGAAAGAGAGAAAGGAGGAAGGATGTGTGTTGAGAGTCTGTTCGGGGAGCTAGTGGACGATTCCGTCGTGGCTGTGGTGGCTGTTCCTGGCAAGCGCCCTGAGAAGGATGTCTCCTCCACTCGCTTTCTGTCCGCTGTCCTCTTCGCTCTTCGTGGTTCCTCTGCTCTCGCCCGATTCCGAGCATAGCAGCTTTCATTTTCTCCTGCTTCTCTGCCTCTTCTCTCTTCTTTTCTCTCTCTATCTCTAACTCTCTCTTGCTCTCCTCTTTTCTCTGTCCCTCAGGCAGTTGGTTGTTTCCGCCTTTGCAATTCATGCGGTCATGTTCTTCTCCCAAAATTGAACATCATGGTTGCTAGTGAAAAGCCTACTAATGCACGTCCTTCTCCCCTTTCAGTCTTATGCTGTTTCACATGCTGACATTTCAAGAAAGCGCAGAGGAGAGTTGTAGGTGCAGTAGAGGGAAAACTCAAAGTGAGAGGAGAGCAGAGGAAATACATCTTTTTTTTCTTAACACAAATGGCAAAGAGGAGAGTTTATTGTGGATGAAACTGATTTATAAGATCAGCCTCGAGATTGTTGATTTTTGTAGCTCTTGGGGAACAGTACGTTTGTAAACTAACAATGGGTGCAAAATTATTTCTATGACGAACTCTGATGCCTTGGTATTTAAGACATTTTAGTTTCTTCTAAAATGTGGAATTATTGGCCTAGGGATTCGAATAATCATAGGAGTTTGGCGCATTTCGAGCAAATTCCCCTGCCTCTAGTTGCATGCTCGATGCCCTCTTCCCTGGATCAACTCGCGGCCCCTCTGATGGGCCCCTCGTTTTGTCTCCTGTAGTGACCAGCGCTGTCCTCCTGCCTACGGTGACCTTCCTCTCTCTCTATCTTACCTGGCTCTCTCTCTCTCTCTCCCTCTCTCCCTCCCTCTCTCCCTCCCTCTCTCCGAGTGGTCTAGCTTCCCATCGATCGATCAGAATAGAATGCTATGGGGCGGCCGCTGGCTGGAATGTGGAGTGAAGAGCGGGATGAGTAGATTGGCGACTCATTCTTCCACTCGGGTCTTCTCCTTCTCCCTGTCTCACTCTCACGGCCTCGTCTCTCTCTCTCCTCTCTCTTTACTGTTTAATTCTCTCTTTCTCTGACTTCTTTCCTCCTGTGTTTCCCCGATTTATTTATTCTTCTTGTTCTTCCTTTTTGTATCCTGCTGAGTCACGATATTTCTCGCTTTTTGTACAATATCCGTACAGTTTGACTGTGTTTCCTAGCTGTTTTTGGGTGCGAATCTGTGCTCACTTCGTTGTGTTTGCTGCTCTTCAAAAAAATGCGATTATTCAATGTTACCTTCATTTGAGTTGCACTGCTGATAAACATGATAACAATAAAATGTTTTTTTTTTATAGTGGGTCGAATCCGTAATGAAATGATACCTTGCGATTTTCTTTGCATAGAGTTTTGGCATATTTTTTTTAACAAATCATATGCACTGGGCATATGGTTTTTCGTGATCTCCATTATCGCGAGGTACAATGTGACTTATATCTCGATTTCTTAAAGAAAAAAAGGGAGTCACGAAATTGTTTTTGTCTCTCTCTCTCTTTCTCTATCCCTCCCTCTCTCTTCTCTTTCTTTCTTCTCTCTCTCTCCGTCTTTCTCTCCCGCTCGCTCTCTGTCATTCTCTATCCACTATCTGGAATTCACTGGTTCCGCTATTCATGTCCCAATCAGTGTCACTTCCAATCTCGTAGAGATTCTCCATTGTAGATGCCCTGCCATGGAGAGTGTTATGTAGAGTGCATATCTACATATGTACTTGAGTACTTGGCTAAGTGAACTCACCATCTCATCCTTATCAAGTATATGTTATCAAGTACATATGTAGAGTGCATATCTACATATGTACTTGAGTACTTGGCTAAGTGAACTCACCATCTCAGAATGGTATTTAAGCCAATGGACTTATGGCAGTGAGTCACCTCGGTTACTTCGTGTTACTCGTCAGTCACTTCCCTTTCCCACTGCACTTCATTCCTCGTTCCCTCTCTCAAGCGGTCGACCCTCCTTTCTCTCTGTCTCATTCCCTCTGCTCTCAATAAACCCTTTCCCGCTCTCGCCTCGTCTACCCACAGTTCTATTCCCTGTCCCTCTGTGAAAAGGACCTTCGTCCCCTACGTGAGGACACAACAATTGGCGATCAGGACTTCAAGAATTCTCGCGGAGGCAGACTGATTCGCCAACAATTGGCGATCAGGATCTCAAGAATTCGTGCGGCGGCCGATTCCCTACCTGCGGCCGATTCTCAACCGTTTTCTCGTCGTTCAAGTGTGGCTGTTCTTATCTTCGGCAGACTTCTTTCCATTTGTCCATCCAGTTTAAAAGAGGCTGTGTGCCCATCCAGTTTAAAAGAGGCTGTGTGCCCACCCTGTTGAAAAGAGGCTGTGTGCCCAAGTTTTCAGGTTTCTGGTGGTCTGGAAGTGAAGTCCAACGGGCTTCTGAAGTTCTTCGAAGAAAGCCATCGGGCTAAAGCCAACGGGCTGAAGAAAACCTTCGGGTTATAGCCAACGGGCTGAAGTTCTTCAAAGAAAGCCAACGGGCTGAAGAAAACCTTCGGGTCAAAGCCAACGGGCTGAAGACGATTGAAAGCCAACGGGCTCGAAGACGATGGCTGAGACGCAAGCATTCCTTCAAGCTCTGTTAGCTCAGCAAACCTTTATAAAGAAGATGCAAGAGAAAAATGCGAAGGCAGCTGAAATGCTGATCGAGAAGATGAATACGACCGAGATTGGAAACAATTCGAGGGAAAGTGATGCAGCAAGGGCAAGCCCCTCAATCGATGCACTCGAAAGGACAATTCAAGTATTTGAATACGAGCCAGAGGACGGCTGCACTTTCAATGCTTGGATAACAAGTACGAAGGTCCTTTTTCGAGAAGGAAGCTGCTCACATCTCGGAAGTGCAGAAAGTGCTCATGCTAATGAGGAAGCTCAGCGTCAAGGTTGACGCACAATATCGCAACTTAATCGCACCAAGGAAGATGGCGGACTTCACTCTCACAGAGAGCGTGGAGAAGTTGACGAAATTGTTCGAAGATTATAAGACAGAAAAGAGACTGTACTTATTGAATCTGAAGATGAGCTCGACGGACTTCAGAATCCTCTCAGCAGACGTCAGTAAAGCAGCGGAAGATCGTCAGGAACAAGAGCAGTGCGGTGCAGGCCCAGGGCAAAATGTAGAGGTACATTTTGTCACAAGGCAGATTTGGCCATCAATCGGAGCACAGAAAAAGGCATCCCGATGCCGTGTTTCCAATGTGGTGGTGCCACACCAATCGTAACACAGAAAAAGGCATCCCGAAGCCGTGTTTACGATGTGGTGGTACGCACGCGCAGAAGAACTGCAAGTTCAAGGAGAAACGATCGACATGCCAAGACACGGCATCCGCCAATCTTCTGAATCTGAACCCCTCATAAGAGATCAGTAACTCTTGAGGGTCCCCATTGTTGATGATTGATGGAATTTCAATCTTAGTGGGGAGGTGTTATGTAGAGTGCATATCTACATATGTACTTGGCTAAGTGAACTCACCATCTCAGAATGGTATGTAAGCCAATGGACTTATGGCAGTGAGTCACTTCGTGTCACCTCGGTTACTTCGTGTTACTCGTCAATCAGTTCCTTTCTCTCCACTTCTACCTTCTCGTGAGCCCTCGTTCGGTCGACTTTCCACTTCTCTCTCAATAAACCCTTGTCCCGCTCTTCGCCTCGTCTTCCCACATTCTATTCCCTGTCCTCTCTGGCGGAGGACACAACAGAGAGTAATCCCCCTTCCAATCACCTCGCATGATTGCCTCCTTCGGCTATCATCTCTCTCTCTTTCTCGCTCCCTCACTCTCTATCCCTCTCTTTCTCTCTCTATCCCTCTCTCTCTCTCTTTATCCTTATCTCTCTCTCTCTCTCTCTCTCTTCTCTTTATTCCTCTCTCACTGTCTCTCTATCTCTCTCTCTTTCTCCCGCTCTCTTCCCTTGTCGTGCACTGCGCTGCTGCATCGATCAATCTGCGCTGCATGTCTGGCTAAGCGTAGAATGGAGTGAGACTTTGTATTCTTCCCTTACCTCCCCTTATCATTGTGGGGGGGGGCTTGCTACTCTCTCATCACCTTCAGTCTTTCTCATAATTTATCTGCCCTCGCTTCTTCTCTCACTCTCTTCTTCTCTGACTCTCTTCCATTCTGATTCGCACACCACGTTGCTGTTGTTATCTCTGCTCGCCTTTCGATGGTCTTTCTTCAGTCGCTCTTTTTCTTTCTCTCTTTCCCTTTCATTCTCTCTTCATTCTTCTCCTCTGATTATCTCGCTACTCTCGTCATTGTCGTGGCATGTAAATTAGCATCGCTTTCCAAGCGGATTTGCGTTGGTTGCTTCTTTCCTTTTCACGTTCACACCCGTTGTGATCCTGTCTACTTTAGAACGAAATGATCAAATGTTGCTTTGTTGTTAAATGCTCGACCGTGTGCTTTGTGGATTTGCTTTTGTCTTGAATAGTTTCTGGTAACAGAGAGTGAAGGGGTGTTCGGGTGGATTGGTTGCTTCTCTCGAGTTGTGAGTGTCTCGGGAGGCCGAGGATGCCTTCTCTCTTCTGCATCCCCTTCACTGCTTGCAATCGCCAAGTCGACTCTCTTGACCGTCGTCAGACTAACCTCCAAACTGTTCCAAGCGACATTGAGAGGTTTGCTTCAATTTTCTGTTTCGTTAAGAATCATTTCTGCCCGTTTTCCTCTTTTATTTAGCCGTGAAATAAAGTGAAATAATTTAGGTATGCTCGAACATTGGAAGAATTGCTTCTGGATATGAACCACATCAAGGAGCTGCCAAAGGTTCGTCTTTCCCTCAATCTTTCTACCCGTTTCTTACATTCATATACGCAACTTTCTCTTGGGTGGGAAAAGCCCTTTGAACTTCTTTAAGATACGCATTTTTCCCATCATATATGTTGTTCAACTATTTTGTGCTTTTCCCCATTTCTCCCTTCCTTTGTTCTCACAGGCGTCCCTACTTTTCATCCTTAAATGTTCTCAGAGTGGAGGAGAATTTGAGGGCGGATGTTGCAGTCATTCGGGCGGCAGTTATGGGCTTTACTGGCTTCTTGGGGAATTGGAAAAAATTTGCCTTTTACTCCATGGCTTTCAGGCACTTTCAGGTACTAAACATGGAGATCAAGAAGATAAAAAAGCAATTGTAGATGAAATACAAGAATCTCTGAGTTGTGGCTCAACTTCACTAAAACTCGCGCTTGTCGTGTTGAATGATGAAATATTGAATCCAATATCAAAAATTAAGTTATTTTATCGGGAGATAATTCCTGGCTTTTGTTTTTACCGTGCTTGATGCATTGCTTGGTTACAGGGGCTCTTCAGACTGCAGAAGCTCCGTCGTCTCGGCTTGAGTGATAATGATATCTTGGCAGTTCCACCGAAGTGGGTAGCCTTGTCTCCCTCGTTGAGCTCAATCTCAGTAGAAACGGTTAATACCTTGCTGCCATCATTCTGTTATAAGGATGGAATCCACCAGGAGATTATTTGTCATAATAGGTATTAACCTAAAAGATATTTCGTTTGTGTTTAATATGTCAGCTTTATATTTATAGAGATCTCCGACTTGCCGGAACAACTGCGCGAGCTGAAAGAGTTGAGCAGATTGGAGTTGTCGTCCAATCCCTTTACTAGGTTATCCCTACTTACTGGCTTCCTGGTACTCTTCGACTATCACTACCCCAGAGGGCCCCCAAAAATGTTGAATTTTTTTCGCTGAAACTTGGCTAGGGGTGGGTTGCTTGGCACGGGGATCACGAATATAACATTCATGTTTAATTATAAAGTCATTAAAAAAGCCATATAGTAACAACTGTGGAATTCAATTTGACTCAGATCGCGTTGTTAATCTCGGTAAGGGAGTCGCAATTGGGGCATGAAGGGCTGGGAAGAAGTGCTATTGAGCCCAGTTATGAATTACGTTATAATTTAAAATGGATATTATATTCGTGTTCCCCGTGTGAAACAACACCTGGGCCATGTTCTGAGAAAAATCAAATTTCAATATTTTTGGGGCTCTCTGGGGTAGTGATAGTCGAAGAGTACCGGCTTCCTTTATATTTTCTTGCTTTTAACTTAGCATCTCTCTCTCGCTCTCTAGCTCTCTCTCTTTCTCGCTCTCTAGCTCTCTCTCTGTGTCTCGCTCTCGCTCTCTAAGTCTCTCTCTCTTTCTCTCTCTCTCTCTCTCTCTCTCTCTCTCTGCAGACTCCCTTCTGCTATTACTCTTCTCTCTTCACTCACCTACCTCGGCCTCAACGATGTTTCTCTCACTCAAATTCCAAGCGAGATTGGCACCCTAACTCAGCTGAGGTCGGTTTCCAGAAAGAAGCGCTTGAAATATACCGTACTTTGCAATATCACCGTACAGGCCTCTTTCTGTCAATTGTTTGGTAGCAATCACGTTCAATTCAGATCCCTTGAAGTTCGTGAAAATCTGCTACGAACTCTGCCGAGTTCCCTATGCCATTTAACTCGACTTCAAGTACTGGATCTTGGGCAGAATGAGATAGACCAATTGGTAAGTCTTTTTTACGAGATCAGTCTTATACGACAATTAGAATCAAAGGCAGGCTTAATTATTAACATTTGGAGGAAGGTTTGCAATGGCAGCTCCTGGGTTTGTGCTCCCAAAATCTCTTCCACTTTTTTTACTTGACCTTGCTGTTAAAATTTTATCAACGAACACTATTGCAAAGAAACACTTGTATCTATACGGATTTTCAGTGTTGGATTGATTTAATTGTTTATAAAAGCGAGAGTAATTGTTTTTTGTTTAGCCATCAGAAATTGGAGCGTTGACGGCCCTAAAAGAGCTCTACGTAGATGCTAATGATTTGGAATGCCTTCCAGATGAGGTTTTCCCTTTTTTTCCCATTACGAACTGCAATTCGAAAATCTATTATTTACGATTGAAAAAAGAACTTTCTTTCTTTTAGTTGTGTTTATGCGCGTCGTTGGAACAGATTGACGTGAGTGAGAACAAGATGATGCTCCTCCCCGAGCAGTTCGGCGACTTACGGAATCTTACTGATGTTAACATATCGCAGAATGTCATCCAAGTTCTCCCTTCATCAATCGGTACATTATTTGTTCTCTTTATACTTGAATAGCAAATGAACTGTGATTCTCCAGGTCGATTGCGGAAGCTGACGATTCTGAAGGCGGAGAGGAACGCGTTGACTTCGTTGACTCCTTCGATCGGCAGTTGTGAACTTCTCCAGGAACTTTTCCTCACTGAGAATCTCCTCAGTGAGTTGCCTTCTGCTATTGGCAATCTTTCCAATCTCAAGAATCTTAATGTCGACAAGAATCAGCTGACGGAGATTCCAACAACAGTCAGTTTTTTCTTACTAATTTTATTTTTCACAGTATTAGTCGAGAGCACTCTAGGAATTAATTATTTTACTTGACCTTTATTTTTTCATTTCCCTTTATATCTTTTTTTGTGAGTCTAACTATCTCTCAAAAGTTTAAACTACAAAAAAAATCTTTAAGTATGCCAAGCTGTTGCGGTGTTTGAAAGTGAACCCAATAGTTTGCGAGTGGTAAGGCATTTGAAGACTGAACATGTTGTAGATTGGTGGTTGCCGCAATCTGACAGTTCTCTCTTTGCGAGAGAACCAATTGGCAGAGTTGCCGATGGACATCGGGAAGTGTGAGAAGTTGAGTGTTGTGGATCTGTGCAGCAATAAGCTCGTTTCTCTTCCATTCACCATTAATGTTCTCTTCCATCTCCACGCTCTCTGGCTTTCTGAGAATCAGGTGAGTGGTATCTTCTTTTCTTTCCTTTTTGGTCTAAGTTGCGCTTATAACATCTCAAGTTTTTTTTTAATCAAGATTACAACTCTCCTAACAATAAGAACGAATAAATTTCAGTCCCAAGCAATGCTGACTCTTAATCCGGAGAAGGACCCGCGTACCGGAGTTAAAGTACTCACGTGCTATCTTCTACCGCAGAGCGCCGCTACTCCTCATGGTATTTTGTATTCTCGTTTCTTTTTTATGTCTTATTTCCACACATGTTTGCATCATTGCTTAGACTTTTTCGTTAACTTCATAGCTTTATTCCTCTTCGTAAACTGGGAATATTTTACGGTTACAGTAAGCAAATATGACAGGCATATTTTGCTTGCATTTGTATGCCTTCCAGCTTTTACAGAGAGTATGATGAATCTGGAATGTTAAGTAGATTAGCAAATAAAATTAAAGGAGAAAAACTGATACTGTGTAAAGACTGCAGTCTTTAAAAATAAAATAAAGGCAGTGATTATTGAACAGGGCTGTATCTAAATTTTTTGTGTCAGAAGGCATCTTTTTTATTGTTGCTAATTTGGAAGCCAAAATCATATTTAAACGAATTCATATAAATCCTTGTTTTCTATTTGTACAAGGGATTTCCTTGGTTCAGACCGAGGAGCTGCCGTTTCGAATCGTTCGTTTGTGGGCGGGCCAAAAGTGCACTTCGGAGACCAAGCAGACACAGCAGCCGAAGAAGAGAAGTTGCTGCCGATCGGCCAATTCGAAAGGTTCTTCTTCTTCTTCTTCTTCTTCCTTCTTCCTTCTTCCTTCTTCTTCCTTCTTCTTCCTCTTCTTCCTTCTTCTTCCTTCTTCTTCCTTCTTCCTTCTTCCTTCTTCTTCTTCTTCCTTCTTCCTTCTTCCTTCTTCTTCTTCCTTCTTCCTTCTTCTTCTTCCTTCTTCCTTCTTCTTCTTCCTTCTTCCTTCTTCTTCTTCCTTCTTCCTTCTTCTTCTTCCTTCTTCTTCTTCCTTCTTCCTTCTTCTTCTTCCTTCTTCTTCCTTTCTTCTTCTTCTTCCTTCTTCTTCTTCTTCCTTCTTCTTCTTCTTCCTTCTTCTTCTTCTTCCTTCTTCTTCTTCTTCCTTCTTCTTCTTCTTCCTTCTTCTTCTTCTTCCTTCTTCCTTCTTCCTTCTTCCTTCTTCCTTCTTCTTCCTTCTTCTTCCTTCTTCTTCCTTCTTCCTTCTTCCTTCTTCCTTCTTCCTTCTTCCTTCTTCCTTCTTCCTTCTTCCTTCTTCTTCTTCCTTCTTCTTCTTCCTTCTTCTTCTTCCTTCTTCTTCTTCTTCCTTCTTCTTCTTCTTCCTTCTTCTTCTTCTTCCTTCTTCTTCTTCCTTCTTCTTCTTCTTCCTTCTTCTTCTTCCTTCTTCTTCTTCTTCCTTCTTCTTCTTCCTTCTTCTTCTTCCTTCTTCTTCTTCCTTCTTCTTCTTCCTTCTTCTTCTTCCTTCTTCTTCTTCCTTCTTCTTCTTCCTTCTTCTTCTTCCTTCTTCTTCTTCCTTCTTCTTCTTCCTTCTTCTTCTTCCTTCTTCTTCTTCCTTCTTCTTCTTCCTTCTTCTTCTTCCTTCTTCTTCTTCCTTCTTCTTCTTCCTTCTTCTTCTTCTTCTTCTTCTTCTTCTTCTTCTTCCTTCTTCTTCTTCCTTCTTCTTCTTCCTTCTTCTTCTTCCTTCTTCTTCTTCCTTCTTCTTCTTCCTTCTTCTTCTTCCTTCTTCTTCTTCCTTCTTCTTCTTCCTTCTTCTTCTTCCTTCTTCTTCTTCCTTCTTCCTTCTTCTTCTTCCTTCTTCTTCTTCCTTCTTCTTCTTCTTCTTCTTCTTCTTCTTCCTTCTTCTTCTTCCTTCTTCTTCTTCCTTCTTCCTTCTTCTTCTTCCTTCTTCTTCTTCCTTCTTCTTCTTCCTTCTTCTTCTTCTTCTTCTTCTTCTTCCTTCTTCTTCTTCTTCCTTCTTCTTCTTCTTCCTTCTTCTTCTTCTTCCTTCTTCTTCCTTCTTCCTTCTTCTTCCTTCTTCTTCTTCTTCCTTCTTCTTCCTTCTTCTTCTTCTTCCTTCTTCTTCTTCTTCCTTCTTCTTCTTCTTCCTTCTTCTTCTTCTTCCTTCTTCTTCCTTCTTCTTCTTCTTCCTTCTTCTTCTTCTTCCTTCTTCTTCTTCTTCCTTCTTCTTCTTCCTTCTTCTTCTTCCTTCTTCTTCTTCCTTCTTCTTCTTCCTTCTTCTTCTTCCTTCTTCTTCCTTCTTCTTCTTCCTTCTTCTTCTTCCTTCTTCTTCTTCCTTCTTCTTCTTCCTTCTTCTTCTTCTTCCTTCTTCTTCTTCTTCCTTCTTCTTCTTCTTCCTTCTTCTTCTTCCTTCTTCTTCTTCTTCCTTCTTCTTCTTCCTTCTTCTTCTTCTTCCTTCTTCTTCTTCCTTCTTCTTCTTCCTTCTTCTTCTTCCTTCTTCTTCTTCCTTCTTCTTCTTCCTTCTTCTTCTTCCTTCTTCTTCTTCCTTCTTCTTCTTCCTTCTTCTTCTTCCTTCTTCTTCTTCCTTCTTCTTCTTCCTTCTTCTTCTTCCTTCTTCTTCTTCCTTCTTCTTCTTCCTTCTTCTTCTTCCTTCTTCTTCTTCCTTCTTCTTCTTCCTTCTTCTTCTTCCTTCTTCTTCTTCCTTCTTCTTCTTCCTTCTTCTTCTTCCTTCTTCTTCTTCTTTCTTCTTCTTCTTTCTTCTTCTTCTTCCTTCTTCTTCTCTCCTTCTTCCTTCTTCTTCTTCCTTCTTCTTCTTCCTTCTTCTTCTTCTTCTTCTTCTTCTTCCTTCTTCCTTCTTTCTTTCCTTCTTCCTTCTTCTTCTTCCTTCTTCTTCCTTCTTCTTCTTCCTTCTCTTCTTCCTTCTTCTTCTTCTTCTTCTTCTTCCTTCTTCTTCTTCCTTCTTCTTCCTTCTTCTTCTTCCTTCTTCTTCCTTCTTCTTCCTTCTTCCTTCTTCCTTCTTCCTTCTTCCTTCTTCTTCTTCCTTCTTCTTCTTCTTCTTCTTCCTTCTTCTTCATTCAGTTCTGCATTCTCTTACTTCACCGACAATGAGAATTGATTAAAAAAGAAACTCTCTTTGAATAAGGCTACAATGACAGCTTGTATTCGTCTTGATTGAGGGGTTTGTCTATTGAGAGATGAAAAGTGAATTTGTGGTGAGAGGAAGAGGGCGTTCTCCTCCTCTCCAGTCTCTTTTCGCCTTCTCTTCTTCTCTTCCTCTCTCGTTTCCTTTCTCATTCTCCTCCTCTTTTCCTCTGTCGTTGACTTTTCCGCCCTTCCCTCCCCCATCTCTTTCTTTTCTTCTCTTTGTAGACACGACACGCCTCATCCGAAGCCTAACGCTGCAAAGCTGAAGAAGAATATCATTGACGGCCACGTTATCCACCACGACGACGAACAGGTTTTTTTTATTCTTTTATTCTTTTCGCTTTTAAGCATTTATTTGTTCAATGGAGATATTCCCAGAATATTTTTTCGTGCTTAAAAAATTTCGTACTTGTGGATTGCTATCTCTGAGCAGATCAGTGATTGATTTAAGCCGTCGACGCAGTCCGGTCAACCAGCCACTCTGGTTCTGAAGAAGAAGTCGTCGATGGAGAGCTCCGCCCCCTCCTCGTCTTCCCTGACGGCCACGACCTCTGCCAGTTCCCTTCCCCGCTCCGCTCTCCGCCATGGCCCTCAGAAGGCACCCGCCACTTATCTCTCCGCTGACTCTTCTTCCGCTGCGCCCACCTCGTCTGACACTCAAGTAATGCTTCTTCTTCATTCCTTGCTTTCCATTGTCCGATGTCATTGTCTTAGCTCTGACCACTCTTGTCTTCTGGTAGCAGCCAGCAGTGAGTTTCAGCTAGTGCCGCTTCTCCATTCTGGCTCTTCTAGTTCGATGCTGTTGTGTAGAATGAAATGTCTTGGGTCATTCCTAGTATCGCCCCCTTGTCATTCTGCTCCCCTCTCCGTCTTTGCCTTCTGTCGGCACTCTGCTGTCTCTCGCTTTCTCTCTCTCTCTCTCTCTCTTTCTCGCTCTCTCTCTCTCTCTCTCTCTCTCTCTCTCTTTCTCGCTCTCTCTCTCTCTCTCTCTTTCTCGCTCTCTCTCTCTCGCTCTCTTTCTCGCTCTCTGTCTCTCGTCTAGAGTGTTCTCTAGCCAACTCAGGCTTCTCGTTCGGTGGCATTCTCTTCCTCCGTAGCAGAAGTGACGGGGGAGTCTGCAGCCCCTCCTCGCCTTAAGCGAATCAACACTCCCCACTACAAGAGCACACGAGGAGCCCCCCAGGCGGCTGCTCCGAAGGTAGAAGAGAAGAGCATGCAGAGTCTGTGGCTGACTTGCTGGTGGATGTGCCGTGCTCTATCTTCCTCTGCTCCCTGACTCCCTGTTCTCCATCTCTCTCTCTCACACACTCCTTTTATTCCTTTGCCTCTCTCACTCGCATTTCTCAATCTCCTGCCACGATTTGCTCTTTCTCTTTCTTTCCTTTCTTTTCACATGCACCTATTTTCGTTCTTTTCTTCTTATAATCTGCGCTTCTGTGACCTTCCGATTAATTGAACAACGTTGAGTTTGCATGATATTATTACTGAGGGTCCTCACGATCAATTTAACGGTTTTAGTCGAGCATCTGCCTCAAAGAACTGCATGTCGTTGAGTGAGCCTTCCTTCTCGGAGTGGTGCTTTCTCCCCTGTACCTTGTTTCTTTCATTTCCCTCTCTCCTCTGCTTCTCTACCCCTCTTCCCCTCTGCTTCTCTCTCCTCTGCTCCTTACAGATGCATCGAATCCGAGTGGAGCGTGACTCTGCGGGTGGTCTTGGTCTGAGCATCGCGGGTGGGCAAGAATCCACTCCATTCCGAGACGATGACCGTGGCATCTTCGTGTCTCGAGTGAGCGCGGGTGGCCCTGCTGATCGGGCTGGTCTCCGAGTGGGGGACAAACTGCTCAAGGTGGGGGAGACTGACGTGGTGGGAGTGCATCACGAGACGGCAGTCAGAGCCATGCAAGAGGCCGGCGAGGTCGTGCTTCTCAGTGTCTTGCGGAGAGAGGAAGACACTCCCCAGACTACCGTCGCTCATCACTCTCTGCCCTCCCCTGTCAGTTCACACTCTCTCGCTCATCACTTTCTGCCCTCTCCTGTCAGTTCACACTCTCTCGCTCATCACTCTCTGCCCTCTCCTGTCAGTCTACACTCTCTCGCCCTCACTTGATTCACTCTCCCTTCTGTTTGGCGATTCCCCTCTGTCTTCTGCTCTCCCGTTTTCCTTTGTTCTCTCCGCTGACTATCAGGTTGAGCATGCATCTCACAATCAGTACAAGGCCGTTGTCTGACGAAAGAGACGCCTTAAGGGGGTACAAACTGCATCCGGAGCAGCAACGATAGGCTCTCCTGATCATTCCTTCTCCCTGGCCGAGGAGGGACGCGAGCTCATTTCCACTTCCCTCAAGAGAGACACCAACGGATCTCCTGGATTCGCCATTGCTGGAGGCAGTCAAGGAAGACCGGGTGGAGATGGATTCTTCATCTCTCACATCACTCCGAATGGTGCAGCTCATCGAGATGGAAAACTACAGGTTTAGAGAGAGAGGGGGAGAGGAGAGAGAAAGAGGGGGGAGAAGGAGAGGAGACGATGTAGGGCGGACGAAGTAGATAGGATTCTATTCGATGTGATAAATGCTTTGTTTTGAGGTTGGGGATCGAGTTCTCTCGATTGATGGCACGAAGATGCGCGACATCCGACACGACCAAGCAGTGGCACTTCTCACGGGCCATCCAGGCCAGGAGGTAAAGAGAGAAGAGAATGGACGTAGACTGACCAGCCCCTAAAGAGAGAAGAGAATGGACGTAGACTGACCAGCCCCTAAAGAGAGAAGAGAATGGACGTAGACTGACCAGCCCCTAAAGAGAGAAGAGAATGGACGTAGACTGACCAGCCCCTAAAGAGAGAAGAGAATGGACGTAGACTGACCAGCCCCTAAAGAGAGAAGAGAATGGACGTAGACTGACCAGCCCCTAAAGAGAGAAGAGAATGGACGTAGACTGACCAGCCCCTAAAGAGAGAAGAGAATGGACGTAGACTGACCAGCCCCTAAAGAGAGAAGAGAATGGACGTAGACTGACCAGCCCCTAAAGAGAGAAGAGAATGGACGTAGACTGACCAGCCCCTAAAGAGAGAAGAGAATGGACGTAGACTGACCAGCCCCTAAAGAGAGAAGAGAATGGACGTAGACTGACCAGCCCCTAAAGAGAGAAGAGAATGGACGTAGACTGACCAGCCCCTAAAGAGAGAAGAGAATGGACGTAGACTGACCAGCCCCTAAAGAGAGAAGAGAATGGACGTAGACTGACCAGCCCCTAAAGAGAGAAGAGAATGGACGTAGACTGACCAGCCCCTAAAGAGAGAAGAGAATGGACGTAGACTGACCAGCCCCTAAAGAGAGAAGAGAATGGACGTAGACTGACCAGCCCCTAAAGAGAGAAGAGAATGGACGTAGACTGACCAGCCCCTAAAGAGAGAAGAGAATGGACGTAGACTGACCAGCCCCTAAAGAGAGAAGAGAATGGACGTAGACTGACCAGCCCCTAAAGAGAGAAGAGAATGGACGTAGACTGACCAGCCCCTAAAGAGAGAAGAGAATGGACGTAGACTGACCAGCCCCTAAAGAGAGAAGAGAATGGACGTAGACTGACCAGCCCCTAAAGAGAGAAGAGAATGGACGTAGACTGACCAGCCCCTAAAGAGAGAAGAGAATGGACGTAGACTGACCAGCCCCTAAAGAGAGAAGAGAATGGACGTAGACTGACCAGCCCCTAAAGAGAGAAGAGAATGGACGTAGACTGACCAGCCCCTAAAGAGAGAAGAGAATGGACGTAGACTGACCAGCCCCTAAAGAGAGAAGAGAATGGACGTAGACTGACCAGCCCCTAAAGAGAGAAGAGAATGGACGTAGACTGACCAGCCCCTAAAGAGAGAAGAGAATGGACGTAGACTGACCAGCCCCTAAAGAGAGAAGAGAATGGACGTAGACTGACCAGCCCCTAAAGAGAGAAGAGAATGGACGTAGACTGACCAGCCCCTAAAGAGAGAAGAGAATGGACGTAGACTGACCAGCCCCTAAAGAGAGAAGAGAATGGACGTAGACTGACCAGCCCCTAAAGAGAGAAGAGAATGGACGTAGACTGACCAGCCCCTAAAGAGAGAAGAGAATGGACGTAGACTGACCAGCCCCTAAAGAGAGAAGAGAATGGACGTAGACTGACCAGCCCCTAAAGAGAGAAGAGAATGGACGTAGACTGACCAGCCCTAAAGAGAGAAGAGAATGGACGTAGACTGACCAGCCCCTAAAGAGAGAAGAGAATGGACGTAGACTGACCAGCCCCTAAAGAGAGAAGAGAATGGACGTAGACTGACCAGCCCCTAAAGAGAGAAGAGAATGGACGTAGACTGACCAGCCCCTAAAGAGAGAAGAGAATGGACGTAGACTGACCAGCCCCTAAAGAGAGAAGAGAATGGACGTAGACTGACCAGCCCCTAAAGAGAGAAGAGAATGGACGTAGACTGACCAGCCCCTAAAGAGAGAAGAGAATGGACGTAGACTGACCAGCCCCTAAAGAGAGAAGAGAATGGACGTAGACTGACCAGCCCCTAAAGAGAGAAGAGAATGGACGTAGACTGACCAGCCCCTAAAGAGAGAAGAGAATGGACGTAGACTGACCAGCCCCTAAAGAGAGAAGAGAATGGACGTAGACTGACCAGCCCCTAAAGAGAGAAGAGAATGGACGTAGACTGACCAGCCCCTAAAGAGAGAAGAGAATGGACGTAGACTGACCAGCCCCTAAAGAGAGAAGAGAATGGACGTAGACTGACCAGCCCCTAAAGAGAGAAGAGAATGGACGTAGACTGACCAGCCCCTAAAGAGAGAAGAGAATGGACGTAGACTGACCAGCCCCTAAAGAGAGAAGAGAATGGACGTAGACTGACCAGCCCCTAAAGAGAGAAGAGAATGGACGTAGACTGACCAGCCCCTAAAGAGAGAAGAGAATGGACGTAGACTGACCAGCCCCTAAAGAGAGAAGAGAATGGACGTAGACTGACCAGCCCCTAAAGAGAGAAGAGAATGGACGTAGACTGACCAGCCCCTAAAGAGAGAAGAGAATGGACGTAGACTGACCAGCCCCTAAAGAGAGAAGAGAATGGACGTAGACTGACCAGCCCCTAAAGAGAGAAGAGAATGGACGTAGACTGACCAGCCCCTAAAGAGAGAAGAGAATGGACGTAGACTGACCAGCCCCTAAAGAGAGAAGAGAATGGACGTAGACTGACCAGCCCCTAAAGAGAGAAGAGAATGGACGTAGACTGACCAGCCCCTAAAGAGAGAAGAGAATGGACGTAGACTGACCAGCCCCTAAAGAGAGAAGAGAATGGACGTAGACTGACCAGCCCCTAAAGAGAGAAGAGAATGGACGTAGACTGACCAGCCCCTAAAGAGAGAAGAGAATGGACGTAGACTGACCAGCCCTAAAGAGAGAAGAGAATGGACGTAGACTGACCAGCCCCTAAAGAGAGAAGAGAATGGACGTAGACTGACCAGCCCCTAAAGAGAGAAGAGAATGGACGTAGACTGACCAGCCCCTAAAGAGAGAAGAGAATGGACGTAGACTGACCAGCCCCTAAAGAGAGAAGAGAATGGACGTAGACTGACCAGCCCCTAAAGAGAGAAGAGAATGGACGTAGACTGACCAGCCCCTAAAGAGAGAAGAGAATGGACGTAGACTGACCAGCCCCTAAAGAGAGAAGAGAATGGACGTAGACTGACCAGCCCCTAAAGAGAGAAGAGAATGGACGTAGACTGACCAGCCCCTAAAGAGAGAAGAGAATGGACGTAGACTGACCAGCCCCTAAAGAGAGAAGAGAATGGACGTAGACTGACCAGCCCCTAAAGAGAGAAGAGAATGGACGTAGACTGACCAGCCCCTAAAGAGAGAAGAGAATGGACGTAGACTGACCAGCCCCTAAAGAGAGAAGAGAATGGACGTAGACTGACCAGCCCCTAAAGAGAGAAGAGAATGGACGTAGACTGACCAGCCCCTAAAGAGAGAAGAGAATGGACGTAGACTGACCAGCCCCTAAAGAGAGAAGAGAATGGACGTAGACTGACCAGCCCCTAAAGAGAGAAGAGAATGGACGTAGACTGACCAGCCCCTAAAGAGAGAAGAGAATGGACGTAGACTGACCAGCCCCTAAAGAGAGAAGAGAATGGACGTAGACTGACCAGCCCCTAAAGAGAGAAGAGAATGGACGTAGACTGACCAGCCCCTAAAGAGAGAAGAGAATGGACGTAGACTGACCAGCCCCTAAAGAGAGAAGAGAATGGACGTAGACTGACCAGCCCCTAAAGAGAGAAGAGAATGGACGTAGACTGACCAGCCCCTAAAGAGAGAAGAGAATGGACGTAGACTGACCAGCCCCTAAAGAGAGAAGAGAATGGACGTAGACTGACCAGCCCCTAAAGAGAGAAGAGAATGGACGTAGACTGACCAGCCCCTAAAGAGAGAAGAGAATGGACGTAGACTGACCAGCCCCTAAAGAGAGAAGAGAATGGACGTAGACTGACCAGCCCTAAAGAGAGAAGAGAATGGACGTAGACTGACCAGCCCCTAAAGAGAGAAGAGAATGGACGTAGACTGACCAGCCCCTAAAGAGAGAAGAGAATGGACGTAGACTGACCAGCCCCTAAAGAGAGAAGAGAATGGACGTAGACTGACCAGCCCCTAAAGAGAGAAGAGAATGGACGTAGACTGACCAGCCCCTAAAGAGAGAAGAGAATGGACGTAGACTGACCAGCCCCTAAAGAGAGAAGAGAATGGACGTAGACTGACCAGCCCCTAAAGAGAGAAGAGAATGGACGTAGACTGACCAGCCCCTAAAGAGAGAAGAGAATGGACGTAGACTGACCAGCCCCTAAAGAGAGAAGAGAATGGACGTAGACTGACCAGCCCCTAAAGAGAGAAGAGAATGGACGTAGACTGACCAGCCCCTAAAGAGAGAAGAGAATGGACGTAGACTGACCAGCCCCTAAAGAGAGAAGAGAATGGACGTAGACTGACCAGCCCCTAAAGAGAGAAGAGAATGGACGTAGACTGACCAGCCCCTAAAGAGAGAAGAGAATGGACGTAGACTGACCAGCCCCTAAAGAGAGAAGAGAATGGACGTAGACTGACCAGCCCCTAAAGAGAGAAGAGAATGGACGTAGACTGACCAGCCCCTAAAGAGAGAAGAGAATGGACGTAGACTGACCAGCCCCTAAAGAGAGAAGAGAATGGACGTAGACTGACCAGCCCCTAAAGAGAGAAGAGAATGGACGTAGACTGACCAGCCCCTAAAGAGAGAAGAGAATGGACGTAGACTGACCAGCCCCTAAAGAGAGAAGAGAATGGACGTAGACTGACCAGCCCCTAAAGAGAGAAGAGAATGGACGTAGACTGACCAGCCCCTAAAGAGAGAAGAGAATGGACGTAGACTGACCAGCCCCTAAAGAGAGAAGAGAATGGACGTAGACTGACCAGCCCCTAAAGAGAGAAGAGAATGGACGTAGACTGACCAGCCCCTAAAGAGAGAAGAGAATGGACGTAGACTGACCAGCCCCTAAAGAGAGAAGAGAATGGACGTAGACTGACCAGCCCCTAAAGAGAGAAGAGAATGGACGTAGACTGACCAGCCCCTAAAGAGAGAAGAGAATGGACGTAGACTGACCAGCCCCTAAAGAGAGAAGAGAATGGACGTAGACTGACCAGCCCCTAAAGAGAGAAGAGAATGGACGTAGACTGACCAGCCCCTAAAGAGAGAAGAGAATGGACGTAGACTGACCAGCCCCTAAAGAGAGAAGAGAATGGACGTAGACTGACCAGCCCCTAAAGAGAGAAGAGAATGGACGTAGACTGACCAGCCCCTAAAGAGAGAAGAGAATGGACGTAGACTGACCAGCCCCTAAAGAGAGAAGAGAATGGACGTAGACTGACCAGCCCCTAAAGAGAGAAGAGAATGGACGTAGACTGACCAGCCCCTAAAGAGAGAAGAGAATGGACGTAGACTGACCAGCCCCTAAAGAGAGAAGAGAATGGACGTAGACTGACCAGCCCCTAAAGAGAGAAGAGAATGGACGTAGACTGACCAGCCCCTAAAGAGAGAAGAGAATGGACGTAGACTGACCAGCCCCTAAAGAGAGAAGAGAATGGACGTAGACTGACCAGCCCCTAAAGAGAGAAGAGAATGGACGTAGACTGACCAGCCCCTAAAGAGAGAAGAGAATGGACGTAGACTGACCAGCCCCTAAAGAGAGAAGAGAATGGACGTAGACTGACCAGCCCCTAAAGAGAGAAGAGAATGGACGTAGACTGACCAGCCCCTAAAGAGAGAAGAGAATGGACGTAGACTGACCAGCCCCTAAAGAGAGAAGAGAATGGACGTAGACTGACCAGCCCTAAAGAGAGAAGAGAATGGACGTAGACTGACCAGCCCCTAAAGAGAGAAGAGAATGGACGTAGACTGACCAGCCCCTAAAGAGAGAAGAGAATGGACGTAGACTGACCAGCCCCTAAAGAGAGAAGAGAATGGACGTAGACTGACCAGCCCCTAAAGAGAGAAGAGAATGGACGTAGACTGACCAGACCCTAAAGAGAGAAGAGAATGGACGTAGACTGACCAGCCCCTAAAGAGAGAAGAGAATGGACGTAGACTGACCAGCCCCTAAAGAGAGAAGAGAATGGACGTAGACTGACCAGCCCGAGAAGAGAATGGACGTAGACTGACCAGCCCCTAAAGAGAGAAGAGAATGGACGTAGACTGACCAGCCCCTGAAGAGAGAAGAGAATGGACGTAGACTGACCAGCCCCTTCAGCTCCATCTCGTCCTTGGTCGGGATCGTTCTGCTGTGCTGTCTCCTCTTCCCTCTGGCACTGCTGCTACTTCCTCTGCTTCTCTCTCTGCTCTGCGAACTCCTTCGCCAGCTTCTTCTCCCGTCTACACTCTCGGAGACTCTTCCTGGAATGGCAAAGTGGAGACAGTGGAAGTGGTCCGCGAGGGGGCCTCTCTTGGTCTGTCCGTTGTGGGCGGGGCCGACCACGCTTCTCATCCCTTCGGAGTCACTGCTCCGGGTGTCTTCATCAGCAAGATCGCAGCCAACTCAGCAGCCGACCGGAGTAGGCGACTTCGCATTGGGGATCGGATTCTAAGTGTCAACGACGTGTCTGTCAAGGATGCCACTCATGCCGTGGCTGTTGATGTCAGTCGCTCTCTCTCTCTCTCTCTCTCTCTCTCTCTCTCTCTCTCTGTCTCTTCTTATTCCATGGACTCTTTCAAGATGTTCGATGTAGTTTGTTCTGCAGGCCCTGAAGGCGTCAGGGAGCCGGGTGCGTCTGGTGGTGAGCCACGACCCTCAGCCCACAGGGTTGAGAGAAGTGGTCGTGAGGAGGAGAGGGGAGACTCCCCTCGGCTTCTCCATCCATGGCGGAGTCGGATCTGTTGTCCCGGCTAATCCAAAGGATAAACGAGATGAAGGGATCTTCATCGAAAGGGTACTCTCTTGACCTGTTTGATGCTTAGCAGAACAGTTGTTGTTTGAGGTAGAGTCAGGCAGTGTGAGTGAATCGGGTGGACTGGTGGCTGGGCAGAGGATAGTGGAAGTGAACGGAGAGTCTCTGCTGGGCGCGTCTCAGCAAGAGGCTGCCACTGCCTTGCGCCGTCCTCACGAACTGCGTCTCTTGGTGTGCGATGGATACAACCCAGTGACTGTCTCTGGCAGTTCTTCCTTGGTGGGTAATGGCCGCCCTCTCCTCCCTCCCCCTCACGCTTCTTTCACTTCTTCCTCGTCCTCTTCCATCACACAACCCCATCATCGCTCTCAAACTCTCATAGCTTAGGCAGTTCTCTTCTTCTCATCTCCTTCTCGCGCTTTCTTTCCTATCTCTGCTCTTACAAAACAGCTTCGATGTTGCTTCTCATTGTTGGTGCCGCCAGCAGGAAGACTTATCATGTACAAAGAATAATATTTACAATTTGTTATAAGTTATTAGCAGAAAATAAGTGATGATTCAAGGTACAGAGCTAAACTGACCGAAACCGTCCGAGTGTTAGAGGGTACAAATGATATTTCCCTTTCCTATGCGGTATTCATTTCATTCCTCTCATATAGAATTGGATTTCATTAACAGGCAAGCATATTTCATCCGTTGGGAAATGCGCACTTTCATACTTTCATTTTGTTATTTCTCTCTTGTTGAATTGTCTCCAAACATTTTCAAAGTTAGGCGAATAGGCAAAATTAGGTGAGAATTTAATAAGATGTAGCAAGGCTGAACCGTTTTCATATTTTAATACTCAATCTCCAATCTTACTTTTTTTTCTTCAAAATTTTAATTAATTATTTTTTATTCCGAAGCGACTTGCAGCTGCTTTTGTTCTTGCTAACTAGGATACTTGGTATATTTTGGAAGTCTCAGTTATTCTAGGGCTTTGATAAGAATATATTGTGATACGACTGATAAAGATGGAATCCATTCTGAAGCAGCCGTTGTCGACTTCTGTTAGTGTTCTTCTTCAGACTGTAGTTGTCGTGTTGTTGTAGTGACGGATAGAATGTTGCCTTGCTTGGTCCTAGTTGAATAGCCATTCACATCAAGAGTGTTTGTCTGCCTTTCTCACTCTGCTTCCTGGCTCATCTCTCCATCTCTGACACTCTCCTCGCTCGCCGCACTCTCTCCTTTCCCTTCTCCCTTTCCTCGCCTACTTTCATTTCCTCACATGTTAAGCTAACTCCTGTTTGTGTTCTGGTTAAGTATCTTCACAATTTCAGTTTGCTAATCTGTAAGGAAAGACGAGTTTGTTATAATGGAAGATCGGTGAGAGGCAGATGACCTTTATGTTCTGCTTCTCTCGCTATCACGCACTCTCTCGCCCTCTCTCTTAGTTGTGACTGGCTTCTTCAGGATCAACGTAGCCCGAATGGGATGTCTGCTGCCTCGCCGGCCTCTCCGATCCTTTCGTCTTCTTCCGAGATGCGAGCGACTGGGCGAATGTCCACTGAGCTGCCTTGCCTGGTGGACTCGGCTCCTCCTCTCGCGTCTTCTTCTCCTCTTCCCACTCCTGATTCTTCTGCTCTTCTCTCTGCTTCTCCCTTGTCCTCTGCAGATTCTTCCACAGTACGCACTTCTTTTCTTTTCTTTTCGTTCTCCGCTTTTGCTGTGTTTTCTTCAATGCACTCACTTTTAATTTTTTTTTTATTTAAAATCCCTTATCTGGTTTCAAGAAAGGTTGTTGTGTGTAGTGAAAATTGGGATCCAAACCTCATTTGTTGGTTGCAGAAAGGGGCGCGACTTCCTCCCCCAGTTGCTCCCAAGCCAGCTGCGCGAGCCCTTCATCCTCCTTCTGTGGTGAGAAAAGATAAGAGAGAGAGAGAGAGAGAGAGATTAGATATGAGCATGTTGTTGCCACAGGACGGAGTCCAGCATCCGCCAGAGAACATGACGTTCAACTCGAAACGTAGTCACTTCGAGGGACTCAATGGTGGCGGGCGCAAACCTCCCGGCGAGCAACCACTTGGAATTCCTCGTATCTTTCTTCTTTATCATTTCCTTTCTGTCTTTCCCTCTCTCTTTTTTTCTCTCTATCTCTCTCTCTCTCTATTTTCAGTTTCTGTATTCTTTAAATAACCACCATTTTCAGCTAAGAAGCCGTTGTTGAACGAGCAAGATATCAAACGAATGAAGGAGGAGGAAGCGGGAAAAGTTATTGCTCCGATTGAAGAAGCTGTGACTCCTGGGGAAGAGAATGGACAGCGTGAGCTGACCATCATTGAGCAGGGGTACGTTAACACGCGCTCCTTTTCCCATTAGTCAAATCGCTTCCCAAGTATACAACTCCATTGCCTTTCCGATCTTTTCTAATGATGTCTAGATTCTCTTTAGATGGGGGTCGAATCGGCCGGCTCTTTCTTCCGTCCGCACGAAGAATGCAGAGCAAAGGGCGATTGCCTCTGGTCGGATTGAAGATGAATACAAGGGGCTGAGTGAAGCGGAGAGGAAAGTGAAGGAGGCAGCGAAGAGAGCAGAGTGGAGAGAGGCCAGATTGGCCTCTCTCATCTCCACCACCAAGGACTCCGACCAGTTCATCCAAGATGTCATCCAGCCTGTACGTCTCTGCCTTCTTCTATTTCTCTCATCACTTGCTTCTTTCTTGCAGATTCTCAACAACAACATTGAAGAAGAAGACGTGCAGAACGGAGCTCATGCTGTCAGTGTTCATTTCTCTCTCTTTCCATTCTTTCCCTCTCCTCCACTTGTCCCGTTAATACTTCTTCATTTAGCTGGCGACAGAGGAGTTGCGATTCGCTGATGACGTTCCTGGTTGATTCGGAAGTCTCATTTTTTTTTCTTTCTAAGTTATATTTGACATTGTTCATCTGTACTCATATACTGTGTTAATCAAGAAAAGTTAATATATTCGAATTGAGTGACCGCTCAGCCATCCTCTGCACTCTTTTTTCCTATGCATGCTACTTCTTTTTTTGTCTCTCTTCTGTTAGATGTAACGAATACATTTTTGGGCTGTTTATAAGAAGAAGATGTTTACATTTGTCTTAAATATACTTCCAGTACTAATTAATTGATATGCATGCAGAAAGATGTTGTGATAGTTTTTTATTTATTTTCGGGACGTTGCAAATTACTTCACTTCGACTTGTTTTATTGCTTCACGGTATAGCTTAAATTAAATTTAGAAATCTCAAAGGAAACCGATACTTTACTTGTTTCAACTTTGCAGCTTTCATCGGTTATCGCCTCATCCTTTACTCGTTCTCTGCTCGCTATTTTCTCTCTACTGTACCTACTATGTACCTGTTAATCAATTTCGTGCATTCGTCTAATTTACTTAACCTGCTCTCATTTAATATTGTACAACAACTTATGGTAGAATTAACAAAGAGAAAGCTCTGAGCTTCTTCTGCTGGACGCAGCTTCTTCTCTTACAATTCTATTCGCGAGATCTCTAGATCGATAAAGTCTTCATATCAGACAGTTCCACTGAATTTCATCGTAGCAAGCGGGAGGTTTTATCTTGAGCAGTTGGGGCAAGAAGACGGAACGGAGTTGTGGTTGAAGGATGCTTGGAGTTAGAACAACACTTCGTTCTCTGAGTAAGGCTGCAGCTGCGCCTTCGTCTGGTACGTGAGAGAGAGAGGGAGAGGGGGGGGGGGAAGAGAGAGACTTGAGACTCGCTGATCGGGCGAGAGATCTACTGTGGCAACTCGGTGGTGCGTCTGGTTCTGCGTGACTCCCTGAGGAGAAATGCCCTGTCCCTCAGACTCATCGACGAGTTGCACGATGAGTTACTGGCCATTCACAAGATTAAAAAGGTGGCTTTCTTTCTCTCTGCTTGTCTGTCTCTCTCTCCCTAAGTGCACTCTCATTCTCTCTGACAATACAATGTCTCTTCTCCACAGGTGCGGGCGGTAATCATTGCAGCAGAGGGAGCAGCCTTTTCGGCAGGGCACGACCTGAATGAATTGGTGATTTGCCAAGGTAGGCAAGTTGAGGAGTAACCAAGACGTTTGCAGCGCGCTAAGGAAGGATCAGAGAATCATCTCAAGATCTTCGAGAGATGCGGTCAGCTCGTGCAACGCATTCAGACTTTGAGGCAGCCCGTCATTGCCGAGGTTCTCTCTCTCTCTCTCTCTCTCTCTCTCTCTCTCTCTTCCTCTCTTTCTCTCTCTCACACTCTTTCTCCCTCTCTCACTCTTTCTCTTTCTCTCTCTCTCTCTCTCTCTCCAAACTCTCTATCGCGCGCTCTCTGACCCTCTCCCTTGATCTCTCTCTGTTTCTTCCCCCCTCTCTCCTCTTCCACTCTCTCTCCACTTCCACTCTCTCTCTCTCTCTCTCTCTCTCCACGCTCTCTATTGTGCTCTCTCTCATCCTCTCCCTCGATCACCCTCTCCCTCTCCTCCATCTCTCTCTCTTCTTCCTCTCTCTTTCTCTTTCTCTCTCTCCATCTCTTCAGGTGGGTGGAATGGCTGCTGCAGCCGGCTGTCAAGTGGTGGCATCTTGCGATGTAGTGGTAGCCTCGGAGAAGTCCCGCTTCATGGTTCCTGGGTGCGAGTTGTGGTTCTCCCTCCTTCTCGTACCTTCTTCCTCTTCTCAGCCAAAGAGTCGGTCTCTTCTGCTCCACTCCCTCGGTCGCCCTTTCTCGTGGTGTTCCTCCTAAGATTGCTCTGGACATGCTACTCACTGCTCGGGCCCTTGATGCTCACGGTTATTTCCATGTTTTTTTCTCTAATTAGCTGTTCTTGTAAATCCTTGTTTAATTGCAGAAGCAGAGCGGGCCGGTCTCGTGTCCCGGGTTGTGCCTGAGGGGGAAGAAAGGAATGAGGCAATTCGGGTGGCCGAGCAGATCTGCGCCTTCTCTGCCGATGTGACTGCTCTTGGCAAAGCTTTCTTCTACTCTCAGCAGACTCTTCCTCTCTCTCATGCTTACAAGTTTGTTCCCGATATTCCACACTCTATTTTTTAATGCTTTAATGCAAGGGTTTCTTGAGAGAGAGAGCGTTGCTCTGGAAGTTTTGAATTTGAAGCGAAACAAGTTTTGGCATGCTTTGAGTTCTGTAGGATGTTGCTTGAACTTTCCTTTCTTAATAGTCCGTCAAGTCCTTGCCATTCCTATGATGAGTTAGTGTTGGCCAGTTGGGTACGGTGGGAGAAGGCCAGGGGGTGGTAGGAAGGGAGAGGCACTCTCGAACGGCTCTTAGTCCTCCACTTCAAGCCCCTTGTGGCTGTATTTCTCTGCTTCTCTCTCTCCCTTCATTTCTCTCTCTTTCTCCCTATCCCTCCCTGTCTCTCGTTCCCTCGTTGTCTTGCCATTCAGACCTTCCTTTTATGTCTCCCAGCCCGGTGTCATGACTGCTTTTTATGTACCCGTACGCCGTGGCTGCTTCCCCTCTTCCAGCCTCCCCTGCATGGGCAATAAAGTAGAGAACGACAATGAGAGGAAGTGGGTGAAAATAAAGGAGGGAGGAGACAAGAGAAAGGCTAGGAAGATTTGTGGGAGGCTGAGAGATAAGCAGATTTCTGTCATATTTTAAGAGCCGTAAATCGAGAAGGAAAGTTAAAAAAAAAACTTAGCCTGAATAACTTTATTTTATAATATGTTATCCGCTGCATTCCAAGCCTCGCAAGAAGAAGGATATGCAAGCAGTGGAGGAATCTACAATGAGGGTTACTGTGTCTTGGTCTTTAGGGGAATGAAGGAGAGGTCGGGTTGCCTTCTTGAGATCCAAAGACATTCATAATTGAAAGTGTCGTGGTAGCTGATGCGTGAGAAGAGTCAAGATTCGCATCCCATTCATCCATCTTCCCATCTGAAGACTCGGGGGGGGGATGCAGGGAAAGAGAGGGGAGAGAGGAGAGAGGGAGAGAGAGGATAGGGGGACAGAGAGGGAGAGAGAGGATAGGGGGACAGAGAGGGAGAGAGAGGATAGGGGGACAGAGAGGGGAGAGAGAATCATATGGGGATAATATCAGTAATATCAAACAAGGGAAACAATGACGGACAAAAGAATGGTCATTGAAAAGGTGATAAAGAGAGTACACAAATAAGATATATAAATCGAGAGAGGAAAGAACATTTTCGCATGAGGAGTTCAACTCTTCCACCGCTACATACCGAAGAAGATGCTGTTGTTCTTTATTCCTTTTTTTAAATTATGTTTCTCCATCACTCCAAGCCGTTGTTTATCTTTCTTGCTCCCCCCTCTCTGTCTCTCTCTCTATCTCTCACTCTCTCTCGCCCTCTCTCTGCCTCTCTCCGTGTCTCAATCTCTCTTTCTATCTCTCTTTCCGTCTCTTCTCTCTCTTCTTTTTCGTTCGCTCACTCTTTCCCTCTCTCAACTCGCTTTATCTCTCTCTCTCGCTTTATCTCTCTCTCTCGCTTTATCTCTCTCTCTCTATCTCTATCTCTCTCTCTCTCTCTTTCTCTTTCGCTTTCGCGCTCACTCCTGATCACTGCTCACTCTCGCCTGGAGGTCCCTTCCCTCCTTTCCACAATACCTCTCTCAGTCTGCTGCGGACATTATGGTCAAATGTGTCATAATTTTGAGGAAGCAATGGATAACTGCTGATGGGGAGGGCATCAACGAGGCAGTCAAGAAAGCAATAGAAAGAGATAGAGAGAGAGAAAGGCGCGGCAGCTGGAGTAGCGCACTCACCCTCACCATCTAACAGTTTCTCTCTCGGTCTATCGTCTCGTCCCTCCTATTGTTTCTCCAATTCTTATCTCTCTCGTCCCCTCGCTCTCCTCTATCTCTCTCTTAATCTCCTCTCTCTCTCTCTCCCTCTCTCTCTCTCTTCTCTCTCCCTCTCTCTCTCTCTCTCTCTCCTCTCTCTCTCCCTCTCTCTCTCTCTCTCTCTCCCCTCCTTCTGTTCGTCCTGCCAGCCATGTCGTCGTTGCCCACCACTAGCAAGCCTTTCGCTATTATACCTAATTGAACACATGCGCGAGATGTGCTTGCCACAGGCTGTGGTGCACTATGAGACAAGAGGAGAGGGAAAGAGAGAGCGATGAGGTGAGAGAGCAATGATGTGAGAGAGGGATGAAAATAAAGATGTTTAGCTAAAGAGGGAGAGAAAGAAAGAGAAGAGAGGGAGAGAACGAGAGAGGGAGAGATAGAGAGCGAGAGAGGTGGAGAGAGCGAGAGAACGAGGGAGAGAGAAAGTGAGAGAGAGAGAGATTGTACCTCTATGAACGGTGAGGGAGAAGCATGCTACTCTGAGAAGTTGGCAGCTTCTCTGCCAGCCTGCGGATTGTCCAGAGTGCTAGGGCCTGTACACTCAGCAGAATGAGAATGGATGAGCTAATGATAGTCCAAGGCTTTCTCTTTCTCCCCTCACTTCTTTCTCTCTTCTCTACGCTCTCTACACTCACTCTCTAATCTCTCTCAGACAACAAGAATTTATTCTGTCTACCTCTTCCTCTCTCTCTCTCTCTCTCTCTCTCTCTCTCCCTCTCCCTCTCTTTCTCTCTCTCTCCCTCTCTTTCCCCCTCTAAGCTAGGGTAGCCTATAATCATCACCTTTCCATGCCATATATGGTTCTAGAGCAGATCCCATCTTCTGTGACAATTACTACGGGAAAAATTTTTTCAGTGAAACTGATGCAAAGATGTGTATTTAAGAGCGGGAAGCCGCGTGATGACCGAGAACCTGAAGCTGGCGGACGCCCAGGAGGGGATCTCTGCCTTCCTCGAGAAGAGGAACGCCGTCTTCTCTTCTTCCCCCTCTTCTTCCTCTTCCCCCTCTTCCGAACCGTCCAAGCCATGACTTGCCTGTCTTTGATTGACATTTGTGAATGATAAAGACGCTTTCCTTTCATGTAATGCGCAACAGCCCTCAATTATTCATTCTCATAATGTTTCGAATTCTAAATCTGAGGTCTACGCCATTTTTGGGTGAAGGTGAATGAGGTTCATATGAATGTATTCTAAGCTCATGGTCAGAGCTAATGAGACTAAAAAAAAAACCCGAAATATACAGAGAGAGGATAAGGGAGTGTTAGAGGAGGAGAAGGGGAGGAAGCCAGCTCTGTTTATCCACTCCACGAGATCCGCTCATACAAATCCCCAGTCGATGGACCTCAGTCACCTTGCAGTGGGCAAGACTGGAGAGAATCGGCGGGCCAGGCTGTCACTTCCAGGACAAAAGCCAGCATCTTCGTATTGTGCGTGCAGAAGCAGCTGGAGCTGGTGGCGAGTGGGCTGTCCTGTGATTGGTGGGTTGGAGTGGCCCCGCCCCTTCCGCCTTGGCCTGCCTTGAAGGGCCTGCGGTTGTCCAGAAGCAGGGATGGAAGAGATGCACGTGGAATCTTCGTCGGAGTCCCCTCGTGGCTGTCATTTCGCTCTCTGCTGCAAGTGCCAACAGCCTATCAAGGAGCGATTCGTCCTCAAAGTCATCGAAAGGTTCTTTCATATGCCAGCTGTCAAGAATTTTTTTCACGTTTATTTTTCTCAAATAATTTTCCTCAAATGAATTTGTTATTTCTCCACTTCCGTTTCACTTTCCCTTCTCCTCAGTAGCGAGAATAGCCGTCAGTTAAGAGGAATATATATATTTACTTGAGAGTTGCGAAAGGAAAGAAAGTGATGCAACAGGTTATCTCAGTTATGGCCAGCAGAATACGCCCCCTCTCCGTCTTTGTCTTTGAAAAGTCTTGTGCAGAACAGGCGCTTATCCTTCTCTTGTCTTTGCAAAAGGAGAATGTTACCTTCTTTCTCGGCTGCTTTCTCTTTTCAGCACTTCTCCAGGATTATGATTTGAGCGAGAGATAGCGAACACCTCCTCTAATCCATCAAGCTCCATATCTGTTGTTTTTCTAGCATTTTTTTTCTTCTTTTAGCAAGTCTACCGGACTTGTGTTTAAAAAATTTCCTATGCATTCCCTGGATGTGGGTGAGCAGCTTGAAGATAGAGATAGACAGAGAGTGAGAGAGATTGAGGTAGAGAAAAAAAAGAGTTTTGAAGTCAAAGAGAAGCCGAAGAGTGCAGCAGCCCCTCCTCGCCCACGGCAGCCTCACTTTCGCGCTTCACGTGTTTCCATAATTGAAGAGGCCCACCTTTTGCAACTGCCATTAGCAAACTATTGGGAGCGGCAGACTGGACAAGAGAAGAGGGATAGAGAGCGAACTAAAGGATGAGAGCGAAAGGGAGAGAGTAAGAGTGAGAGCGAGAGAGAGACAGGGGAGAGATGAGAGGGAGAGAGAACGAGAGAGAAGAGATTTGTGATCGGAGAGCGACACTGACCCAGAGGGCGAGGGCGTCAAGCGAATCCTTTTTTCACGGAAATATAGTATTTCCTTTGACTGTGATATAAGTGTGCCGCACAGGTTTTTTTAATGAGTGACCACAGACTTGACTTCTTTTGAAAAAAGGTGCAATAAACTGGGCAAAAGGATGGGGAGACGATTCGAAGTATATTTTAGCTCCTTCCACTCTTCTTGTCTCCGCTGCGAAGAATGCAACGATCTCCTCTCTTCCTCCTGCTTCTTTCGCCACAACTCTCTCTACTGCAAAGCGCACTTCTACAAGTAAGACAATTTGTATCTCCCACCATCCACTCCTCTCTCTCCTTGACTAAGAACAGTCCTCTCCCCTTTCCCATCGGCTGCATGCACAGGTGTGCTTCCACCCTTCTGCCCTTTGCTGTTGGCTCTTCCGGGCGGGATTCCTCCCCCGTTAGGGACCAGTCATCTTACAAGGATTAACACCCAAGCTTTGAAAATCCTGTAGAGATTGTGAGTGAGAGATAGAGAGATAGAGAGAGAGAGAGAGAGATGGGGAGATGTTTGCCAGAAAGGAAGGGTTCATCACCCTTAAGAAGCTGATGCTTTGAATGCAGACATCTCGATTAAGCCATGGGCCCCCAAACTGCCTCCGAGAAGCCTCCCTTCCACGCATAAACACTGGCCGATGTTGAAGGCAACAAGCGGCTGCCATTTTTCTAAAGTGATTCTCGTCGAAACGGAGAAATCATTTCATAATAACTCTCAATTACTTGTGTAATGAGAAATGTGGAAAATGGTATTTAATTCAAGTAATTAACGAATTGCTTCGTCAATGAAACCACTTGTTTTCTAACTTTTTGTGCACGGACGGATTGTTTTCCGGCGCTTCGGCACGCGCTGCTCTTCTTGCGGAGAGGGAATCGCCCCTGAGGCACCGGTCAGGAAGGCTTCGGGGCACATCTACCACGTGGACTGCTTCTCCTGCCTCGTCTGCCATCGCGAACTCAGAACTGGCGAGGAGTTCTTTCTCATCCCCACGGATGGAAGCATCGTCTGTCGTGCAGACTACGACGCCGCCAAGCAGAAACGTATCTTTCTTTCTTATGAGAAAGAAGTGTCAGGGAAGGTCGAGAGCTGTATTCAACTACTCGAGAAGCCCTTCCCGCACCCAGTCTGCATCATGAGAAACCTTACAATCTTTCCGTTCTAGAAGACGGGATTCTTGTTGTTTCGGTTGACACAAGAGAGGAGAGAATGAGAAAGGGAGAAGGGATAAAATAGAAGAGAGAGGGAAAGAGAAAAGTGAATAGATGGAGTGAGTTGGTGTGGAATGTTAATCTTGAAGCGTCTTCCGAAGCGGATTCGAGTGACGTGAGCAGTAAAAGGCCGAGGACGACGATATCTGCGAAGAGCCTCGAGACCCTCAAGCACGCCTACCAAGCCTCCTCCAAGCCGCCCAGGCATGTCAGGGAACAACTCGCGGTCGAAACCGGGCTGGACATGAGGGTTGTCCAGGCTAGTCACTCTCTCACTCTCATATCTCTCTCTCACTCTCATATCTCTCTCTCTCACTCTCATATCTCTCTCTCTCACTCTCATATCTCTCTTTCTCTCTAACTCTCTAACTATCTCTCTGTCTCAATTTTATCTAACTTTCTGAAATTTCAAGGCCTTTCGAATGAGCTATAAATTATATTTTTTCGAGTGCATGGTTTCTGACCATTCCCTAGTAAGGTTCTCTAAATTTCTCGAACTTTCCTCCTCTCTCCTTCTCTCATCACATCATATTCCACAATCAGTTTGCCAACCGATGGATACTCTTTTCTCTCCAGGTGTGGTTCCAAAACCGTCGTGCGAAGGAGAAACGTCTGAAGAAGGACGCAGGCCGTAGATGGGGTGGTGGAGGGGGTTCCCAGGCGGCTTCACCTGTGGATTCCGCGGCCAGCGGAGGGGCGCAGAGCCCGCTCACTTTTTGTCAGACTTATTCGCTCCTTTCTTTATTTTTTGAATAGAACCTTTGTCTTGGTCGATTTGGGAGAATTCCTCTTCAGCTTACAACGACAACGGAGACATGCTGAGCATCTCCAGTGGGGATGGCACCCCTTTTGGTTAGCTTCTCATTTTCATTCATTTGGTTTACTCTTCATCTTCCATTATAGTTATTCTCTCTTTTCTTTCTCCCTCCCTCTCTCTCTCACTCTCTCCTCTATGCAGATTCGGACGCCGCCTCAGTGGGAGGTGGAGTGGGTTGTCTAGCTCCAGCTTCTGCCCTTCTTGGTCTGGACTCATCAAATGGATCGTCTGACCCTTCTCTGTATATCCAAGCCTTCTCTCTTCGATGCATCCCTTTATTCCATGAACCCCTTCAATCATCCCTTGTCCTCGATTTCACTAGTCCTCCCTGTTACGTGGCTGTTTATCACTTTGATCTCCATCCTATTTTTCGCGTGCACAGTTCACATTCTCGATCTTCTTGCTTGGAAACGTATCTACCTCGCCATATTCAAATTCTCTTAGTTATTATTTGATGACAATGTACAAAAGCGGAATGCATTGGACACTTAATATATCTACGTTGGTAGGCTGATATACAAAAGATTACATACTACAAATTGCCTGGTGAATTTTCTTTCTTTTATCTCTGATTCAAGCGGTTCTCGATATGACTTTGAATGAATGAACAGTTCCTGAATAATTCCCACTGTCATGAACTTCTAATTTTGAAATGTAAAACTGAAAGCTTCAATTTAATTACGCCACTCCAACTGGATTTAAACTTAAAGGAATAGGAATGTTTTCTTTTAAATTAAACAAAGCGAACCTGAGATCAATGGGCTCGCAAATTTTTCTACAATTTTTTGAAATTATGGTTTATAAAAGATTTCCGCGAGAAGCTCTTATCCATTCGGGTGGAGGGAATACGATTGGATATACATATCTACTGCGTATGCATGTACGTAAATTGACTCAACTTGCTCCGTTGAACATCATAAAACTCTATTAATTTTAAATAATTATTAAACAATCAGTCGCAGTCATATACACTTATTATCATCCGTAAAAGTAAGTACAGTGGCACTTTCGGTTACCATAACAGAGAGAATGGATAGAGATAGAGAGAGAGAGAGAAAGAGTGAAAGAGAGAGAGAGCGAGAGAGAGAGAAGCAAAGAGAGAAAGAAACAGAGAGAGCGAGAGAAAGAGAAAAGCGGAGATAGAAAGACAGAGAAGAGAAAGAATGAAGCAGAGAGAGAAAGAGAGCTAAAAAAGCAAATAAAATATCTTGAATGAATAGTAAAAATGTAATTCTGTTCATCAGTTATGAACAGAAAGAGTAGAATGGAAAGACACAACATTACATATGCATGTGCACTACAAAACAAGTTCTACCTTTCAAGAAAAGAAAGTCGAGGATAGCTAAAGAAGCGACATATGTATGAATGTATTGTCGAGGAATTATGAAAGTGAGACTATGTTAGAGCGAGAGAGAGAGAGAGAGAGAGAACAGCAGAAAAGTGGGACTATGCAAAGAAGAGAGAGGAAGAGATAACAAGGAAAGTGGACGAGAACAGAGAATCATTGCTGCCCGTCTTATAAATTTTAAAAGTTGAACATTATTTGAAATCCAAGGAAACCACGGAAGACGTTGAAAAGGAAAGGACCAAACGAGCAGAAATCTTGGACATTTCATACCAAGTCTATCCCATTGAAAATCAACATGCATCAGCAAATCAACATGAGAAAATAAAACCTTTTGTCCACATTTAGCATTCTCTGGCGATCAGCAACTTCGGCAATTCGGTATCAATAAAAAAAAGACAAAACAGGCAACTACACAAATGAAATAATAAAGTAACAGAAGAAAGAATGGAAATGGCGAGGAAGAGGTAGAGAAGATTACGACGGAGTTGTATCCACGAAGGGCAGCTCTTCCACCCTCAGTTTCACTGGCTCAGGAGGACGCTAAGATATGACAGGATAGAGATAGAGAAAGAGAGAATATGACAGACAGATTCATGCAGAGACACAGAGATAGGCAAGATCAGAAGGTATAGAGAGAGCAAGAACGATCTATAGGGAGAGAACCTTTTGAGAAGAAGTGGAATGAAGATAAGAGGGAGTCGGAGGAGCACCAGAGGGCATCCCCGCGTGGAAGGAATCCGACATCTTCTTCTCCTGGGAAGCTTCCATTTCATCCGGAAGATTCACGGTGTTGTAACTCTGCAAGGGGACACTTCTCCACATCTGCCTAAGGCTGTCAGTGACAAGTCCAAAATGTAAAGCTGGAAAGAGGAATGACCAGATGGACTAGGAGGGGAACCTTATACGTCAGATTGCCATTGGGCTGATGCCTCTTCTCCTCGGGAGAGTTCCGTGACTCCAGCGCCTGCTTCTCGTCCATAGAATGGTGAGAGAATGTTGACTTGGGTCTATCCCATGCCTCGGGCATCCCTCCCCCTCCCCCTCCTCCGTACTGAGATTGGTAGTAGAAACGAGGCAGAGAGTGCACTTCGTCCTGCAACACACGCTTCAATGGGGTTGCTCATGATAATCTCAAGGCCAAATACAGTATGCTAAGAAAGGTATTGGCCCCTCCCTTGAACGAACTCTGAGAGACCGCCGTCTTCTTCTCTTCGAGTTCCTCTTGCTCAGACATCTCAAAAGAAGGAATCCGATGATTCCGATTGTGGAGATGAAGATAAGGGCAGCCGTCATATTCCTCAGATCCATGATGTAATCAGTCATCCTGTGCATGTCATCTGCCACCTCAAGCACGCAACTTAAGAAGGCTGCCTTATTTACTGCAATGGCTATTTCATTCTTTTCTTATTTGCCGTCAATTTTACTGTGAAATCGTTCCGTTACATCCCTTTTTCCCATTTGCTATCCTTCGACTTGTTCAGACAATAATTCATAGGATCAGAGACAAGTAAAACAAATTTATTAAATGTGCAAACCTTCTTCTCAAGAAACTCATTATTGTTAATAATTTGAGAGAGACGAAGCGAGAGAGAGAGAGGCAGAGAGAGAGAGAGGGGGGAGAGAGAAAGAAATAGAAAGAGCAAGGAAACCAGATCTAAAGGAAGAAGAAAAGAGCAGAAGATGAGGGCGAATAGAGAGTGAGAAATGAATAGAGAGTGAGAAAGAAAGAGAAAGAGAGAGAGAGAGTCTGAGATATGTGATGAAGAGAAAGAAAAAGAAAGAAAGATTGGTCATGCGCGCCTCAGGCGACCCGTTCTGCTGTAATAGAAGGAACCAAATTTTGTGCTCGAAAAATTGGTTGTTGAGATCGGAAGGAAGTGCAGTTAAGAAGCAGACGAACAGAGAGTGATAACTAGTTAGGAGGAGAGAGAGAGAGAGAGAGTGCGAGAGACAGAGAGGGAAGTGCGAGAGACAGAGAGGGAAGTGCGAGAGAGAGAGAGAGTGCGAGAGAGAGAGACAGAGAGAGAGAGTGAGATGGAGAGAGAGAGAGAGTGAGATGGAGAGAGAGAGGGACTGAGAGAGTGAAGGAGAGAATGAGCCTGGTGATCTTCCCAGCCGCAAAGAATTCTTATGCTCTTTTAATCGCGCCTCAGTGGCACCTGTTGCTTGCAGCGCCCCGATAATGCACAGAGCTCTATTCCGACTGAAAGTGCCTTCGTTTGAGAGGGAGAATGAGAGGGAACAAATAAAATGAGAAATGAGTGAGACAGAAGGGAAGAAAATGACGAATATGCACAAAAAAGAGGAGAGCGAGTGATAGAGAGAGAAAGTAAAAGAGAGAGAGAAAGAGGGAGAGAGAGAGAAATCAAAAGAGAGAGAAAGTAAATGGAAGAAAGAGGGAGACAATAGAGTGTGCATTTGGAGGATGAGATGGCGGATCTGAGAGAATGCATATCAGCAAGGAAGACAAGAGAAAATAGGATTGCTCGAGTGAGAAGGAGCAGCAAATGGACTGGCAACACAACTTTGTGTCTCCCCTAACTGAATTACATACTTGAGAAGAACTGAAAGCGACTCCAAAGAATTGTAAAAAAAGAAGACTTTTAGTCACTCACGGCACGAAAAGCCATTCGGACGCTCAGAAATAATGATAATTCTTTCTGGATTATCTTAATAAGTTCAAACTTATACGGGGAATAAGCTAAGAGAAAAGAACAAGAGAGAGAGAGAGAGAGAGAGAGAGAGAGAGAGAGAGAGAGGGAGAGAGAGAGAGAGAGAGAGAGGGAGGGAGAGGGAGAGATAGAGAAAGAGAGATAGAGAGACAGAGACAGATAAAGAAAGAGATGAACAGTAAGAGAGAGCGAGAGATAGAGAGAGAGTGGTAGAGAGAAAACAGAAATAGAAATAGAAAGAGAGAGAGCGAGATAGAGAGAGAGAGAGAGAGAGAGAGAGAGAGAAATCTTGCTGACCTGCCAAATGCGCGGGATGCCCTTGTTGAATAGGACGTTCATGTCCATGAACTGGGGCTGGTGCTGCTCGTAGTGCATCTCTGGTGGTAATTGAGAAGAAGAGCCTAGGCCCATCCTCCGTCGGGTATCTGGCACCTGCAAGAGATTCGGAAGATATCAACAGAAAAAAATAAAAGGCGGATACGAAGAGAGGAAGTGAGAAAGAGAGAGGTAGGAATATACGGAACGAGAAACACATGCGGAGAGAGAGTTTTTGTGAAGAAAAGGGAGAGAGAAGCGAAGAAAAGCGTAGAGAAAACAAGAGAAAAATTTAGAGAATAGAAAACATTTAGAGTGAGATGAAAAAATATGGTTGGAACATCGACAAAGTCGACAACACCAACGATTCTGGCAGCATGATAAGGAGGAGATCAGACAGATATAACGGAAGAGAGAAGCGAATGAGAGAGAGAGAGAGAGCGTGCGATAGATGCCATCAAGAGATATGGGAGTGGGAGAAGTAGAAGGATGTGCCGAAAGGATATGGACAGTTGACACACAGCGAATGCTTTCCGCTCTCGTCACTTTGTAATGGAAGAGAGAGACAATGAGATAGGAGAGAGCAACGAGAAGCTGACAAACAGAGAGCGGTGGAATCGCACGACCACTGGGCTGATCGGCCAGGCATACGTCAAATGAGTGAGAAATGATGGCTGCGATTCTGGTGGAGTAGCCGGCTTTGTATCCACTATCATCCATGCCTCCTCTCCTCTCCTCTCTCTCTCTCTCTCTCTCTCTCTCTCTCTCTCTCTTCATTCGCTCTCTTCCCTACGCTCTCTTTCTCTCTGTTTCTCTTTCTCTCTCTGCATCTCTCTTCGCCTTTTCTCTCCCTGCCTCTCGTCTCTCTTCGCATTCCTCTTTCTTCCTGCTCTTTCTCTCTACGCTACTGCCTCAGTCTCTCATAGTTCGCGCTGCCTCACTCATCTTCTCAACCACCAACACGAATTATGACAAAACGCAGTCTCCAGAGGGAGTGAGAGAACAGGGCGAAGCAATAAGAATGGAAGAGAATGGAACCAGGAAAGGAAGAGAGGAGAGAGAACAGAAACCGAAAAATCGCGCTGTTGCCATTCTTATGCTGAAGAATTAGGGGGGTGAGAAACTGCGGAACCACGGAGATGAAGAAGGGGTGCAGTGAGATTGAGGAATAAGAAGAGAATGAAAAAGAAAAAGAAAGAAAGAAAAGGGGGATGGAGAAATTGAGAGACTATATGAAAGAGAGAGAGAGAGAGAGAGAGAGAGAGAGAGAGAAGGAAATTTAACAGCACTAAAATTCTCCTCGCCCGAAGGCAAAAAAGATCAAATTCGGTGTTGACTAGAACTGGGGAAAAGAAGAATGAAATGTAAAATAAAACTTTTCTTAAGATGCGAAATGTGCTAATAGCGCTAAAATAGGCGACCATTGAGACATGTGTGAATACGGAAATGTGGTGGGGAGAAATAGTGAGGGATTTAGAGAGAGGAGTGTGAGAAGCAGAGAGGGAAAGAAAAAAGTGAAAAGTAGAGACTGGCAGAAAGCGAGAGAGTACGAGGAGAGTGGTAGTCAGGTCGAGAAAGCAGAGCGAGAGCCTAAACAGAAGGGAGAATGACAAGACTGGGTCAGCCTACAAAGTCACCCCTTCTAATGGTATTTCAGAGGAAGTGGATAACGAGGAATAAAATGAACAAATGAACAAATTGACGCACGAGCCAGAGGTTATTCACTGTGTTTTAAGACAATTGAACGAGAAGTATGAGCGAAAAGTAGAGAGGTAGACAGAGAAGGAGAGAAGGAGAAAGAGAGCGAGAGAGAGAGAGAGAGAAGAGAGCGAGAGAGAGAAGAGAGCGAGAGAGAGAGAGAGAGAGAGAGAGAGAGAGAGAGAGAGAGAGAGAGAGAACAAAAAATGCTAGCGAGAGGAGTAAAAAAAACGTTAAATACATGGAAGAACGAAACAGAATGAAAGGATGAACAACTGTTAGTCCATGAGGGTGTAAATGAACACGTAGGATGAATATGAATGACATCCTCAAGACAGAAGAAGATCTACTCGGAGGATGAAGAAGAAAAGAACTGACAGATGACAAGAACGTGAAAACATAAGGAGAAGGCAGGAAATGGGAGAAGGGCATGGGAGAGGGTGAAGGGTGAAGTTGCTTGAGAAGAAGCAGAAGAAACAGAGTAGAATAGAAGGCATAGCGAAAGGAAGGATGCGAGAAGAGAACGAGGACTATGAAGGAGACGCTTCTTTGGCCTCGCGGGAGGTCGAGAGAAGGGAAGGGAGCTGCTTATCATGGAATGGGTCAGGTCAGACACTCTTACACGGCAGGGGCAGCAGGGAGAGTGTAGAGGGAGGGCTAAGGCATCTGCCAGTGTTCTCTTTGCTTTCATATTACTCTTTCTCTCTCTCTCGCTCTCTCTCTCTCTCTCGCTCTCTCTCGCCCTCTCTCTCTCTCTCGCTCTCTCTCTCTCTCTCTCGCTCTCTCTCTCTCTCTCTCTCGCTCTCTCTCTCTCTCTTTCTCTCCCTCTCTCTCTTTTCTCTCTCTCGCTCTCTCTCTCTCTCTCTCTCTCTCCCGCCCTACTCTTCTGTCTGAATACATGTGAATTTTAATCTTAAAAAGTATTTGTATGCGAATTAATTTTGTTTAAGACAGAGTGTGCATATGTAAGTGATGTTCATCTTAGCATAATGGACTCGTAACATTAAATAGAAAAAATTTGACGGTAAAAAATCTGACATATGTTTGTATTTTATATCCAACTTCTGCACAATTTGAAAGAAAAAAATATGACCTAAGTTTCAGATGGATGCGATAAAAATTCCATGGGTACCCACGCTTTCTTTGCTGCAAAGTTTTTAAAGGCTTTATACGGTTTATTCGAGGCATTAATGAATAGTCGAAGGATCCAAGATGAGCCGGAATCGGAGTAGAAAATGGGCTTCTTATCCTGAGCGTTTCTCCAGAAGCAGCATGAAGGATGAACAAGGAGGACGGTCGAGTGCAGGGGGGACCGCGGCGGACTTGGATCATTTCGAATGAGTGATTACATGATTTCATTGAATTACTCATTAGCAGCCCTTCCCCCCCACGCAACTTTCTGCGTTCATCCCTCATCGTCTCTCGTCTCTCCCATTCTCTCGCTCTCTCTCTGCCACTCTCTCTCATTCATGATCTCTATGCCTGTTCTGTTAGATTAGGTGTTCAAATAAGGCTGGTGGAGGGCGAAGAAGGGGAGGGCTGGAGGGTGGATCGGGTTGTGGGCACTGACCACCGAATCTTTTCTTCTCTCTGGCTGGACAAGGCAAGAATTCCGACTCCGCGGATGCGGCGACTTCTTTTCTTACTTCTTCTTATTGGTTATTTCGAATTTTATTTTTGCTTTAAAAGTACAAATAAAACGCATCAACTGGTAGGTTCATAACTTAAGACATTTACGACAAGCTCGGAACCTTGTCAGGCACTTCCATGCAAGACCCTGGCGACGTGGGGGAGTCATGTTTGCCTGACCCAGTAAAGTCTCCATGCACCACCGCCAACTCGGCCTGCCGCGATGGGTACTGTAGATGCCTTGAGGGATTTACAGAGTCATCGAGGAAGTGTGTTAAAGAGAAGGGAAGGTCCGAGCTGGCTTCTTTCTTTCTTCGAGGTAACTGGGATTTAGTTTCTTCACTTTTTTTCCTTATTTGACTCGGTCGCCATTTTTTATATGAATTTTGAAATACTCCAAGTTCCTCTGCGAAGTATGCACGTCTTAGAATATCCCGAAGTCTATCGATATGAGGAGGCCTATTACAAACTACCCATTGATCACAAATATTCTAAATTTAGTCTCCAACTTTAGCTATTTGGGAATTCTTTGCTTTCCCTCTGCAATACGACGATTTCATAACATTGTCCCCCTCGATCCATCTTCCCATCAACATAGACAGATCCTTCTGTGCACATTCACAGCTAAATCAACTGGTCCTTAGCCGAGAGGAATGATCCGGACAATGCTCATGCCCCTAGGCACTTTTAACTCTCGTAATAAAAAGAGGTGAAACAGAGGGTAACAGTGGAAGAGAGAGGGATAGAGAGGAAGAGAGAGAGAGAGAGAGTGAGAGCAAGCGAGAGAGAGAGAGAGAGAGAGAGAGAAAGAGAGAGGGGGAGCAAGCGGGAGAGAAGGACAGGGTGACGCATGAGTCATACGTGCCAGAAGTGCCTGCTGATAGGGGAGAGAGAGAGAGTGAGAGAGAGAGAGAGAGAGATAGTGAGTGAGAGAGAATGAGCGTAGCAAGATGAGAAGGGAAGATCGTCGGTGGAGCTTGCCAGAAATGATGGATGATAACTGAAGATGAGTTGAGGGAACTGAGAAGATGCTATTACTAAAAAGTGTGGAGAGAGACGAAGGGATGGAATGGAAGTAACGAGGGAAACACAGAGACAACACATGCGATGTGCATAGGGAAGAGAAATAGAAGAAAGAGAGAGAGAGAGAGAAAGAGAGAGAGAGAAAGAGAGAGAGAGAGAGAGAAAGAGAGAGGGGGGGGGGGTGAATAGTGAATTGCTTGTATCTCCTCCCTGAGGGTGCAGAATGGCTTGTCCTGGCCTGCTGCTCCTTCCACTCCTCGCACTCATTTCCCCCTCCTCAGAAGACACCGCAAGTGTTGGTCGCCGTGCTCGCTTTGCCTCCTCTCACTCTCATCCATCCTACTTTCTCGCGCGGTCGGCTCTCCGGTCTGCTGCCAGTAATTCTTATTCGGCAGTTCCACCAGGTATGCCTTCATCTCAACCTCTCACCATTCTCTCTTCTTCTCGCTCCCTCTCTCATTGTCTCCCACTCTCTCCCTCTCTCCCTCTCTCCCTCCCTCTCTCTCTCTCTCTCTCTTGCCAGAGGCAGTGTGTGGCCGTGATGCTGACTGTTCTGGCTATCCACTGGCCTTCTGTGACGGAGTCTGCCGCTGTGCTCCTGGGGCTCTGAATGCGGGCTCAACGTGCGTCTCTGCTGGGAACAGTTAGTCTCTCTCGCTTCCTCTCTCTCTCTCTATCTTCCTCTCTCTCTCTCTCTATCTTCCTCTCTCTCTCTCTCTCTCTCTCTCTCTCTCTCTCTCTCCCTCGTGTCTCCTGATCTTCCCTTATGAATTGCAGCCGCAAGTTCGGGTGGAAACTGTCCAGTCGGCCAGAGTTTCGTTGAAGAGGCGGGCACCTGCATGACCGGTCTCTTTCCCAGCAATCTCCGTTCATTTATCATTCCACACATTCTATATCCACTTGCCATTCCTTTTCTGAAGACTTATTTTCAGCTCAGTATCCGGGCTTCCCTTGCCAGTACTCTCAACAGTGCGCCGCTGCCGAACCAGGCTCCTTCTGTCTTCGCCTCAAGTTCCTCTCTCCTCGCTCTCCTATCTCTTCCTCTTTCTCTTTCTCTCTCTCTCTCTCTCTCCCTCTCCCTCTTCTCTCTCTCTCTCTCTCTCTCTCTCCCTCTCTGCAGATGTGAATGTGTATACGGAATGAAGCAGAGTGGACGCGGCTGTACTTTCTCCGACTCGAAATGCACCCAAAGAGGATTTATCTGGATTGCAGAGATGGGAGAGTGTAAAGAAGGTTCTGAATGTTCCTCATATTTCTACTTCCATATAACTAACTTCTTCCTCTTGAGTTGTTCCTCCGGGTGGCCGTGGTTGTTCCCACTCTCTTCAATGTACGGCTTCCTTTCCCGGCTCCTCCTGCTTCCTTCAAGTATTACTTTAACAGTTATTTTCTTATAAGGGTGCAAACATTCCGATTTGCTAACGAGGGTAGTCGTTATTACTGATTTGAGAACCATGCATGTGTCTGGATTAGACGAAAGAGGTTATTAGAGGAACCTTGAGACTGTTATTGCTCTTTTTTTAACTTTGCTGTTGCGCTGCCTTCATTCCTCCTGGCACTGTTCTTCATTTTAAATTAATTCCATTTTATCGGCAACCGATCGGTTGAATTCTACTTTAGCATACATTATGTAAATGATAGCAAAGTTAGAAAAAGTCTATGTATTTTATATAATTCTTTGGATAATAGCGTCTGCTTGTATCTCCAGTCGTGTGTGTGCCCGTCGTCCCATCCACTGGCCGTCGACGGAACCTGCGGCCGTAACTGCTCTGCCGGACAGACTTACTCGGGAGTCACTGGCCAGTGCCTGCCGAGTCAGTCGGCTCTCTCTTCCTCTATCTCTCTTCCTCCTTCTCTTCCCTCTCTTATCACTGCTTTTTTACCTTTCCTTCTATCTCTGCTCGCTCCCTTCCATCCTCTCTACCTTCCCCTCTCACCTCTGCTCTCTCTCCCTTCCCTCTCTCATCTCTGCTCTCTCCCTTCCCTCTCTCGTCTCTGCTCTCTCTCCTTTCCCTCTCTCATCTCTGCTCTCTCTCTCCTCTCCATTCTCTCTCCCCTCTTCCTTCAGCCGTGCAACCCGGTGAGCAGTGTCTCTACTCCTCTCAGTGCCATGCCAACTACCCTGGAATCCTTTGTGATCGTGGCCGTTGTCGCTGTCCACGGGATGAGGTTCCTTTTGGACATCTATTTTATTTTCAAGCTTATTAGTTATATTATTTGCCAAAATTGTTAAAGATGAAGAAGGATCACGTTTTTATCAGGTCTTTTCTGGGAGTGGCTGCGTTGCTTTTTGCCCCCCTGGCTTCCGTGCCAATTCAAGAGGAATCTGCTCTCCTGGTCTGCCATTCAATCATTTCACTTCTTCGTTCCTAAAGTCATCTTAAGGTTGCCGGCCAAACCAAGTGGAGAACGAGGGCGAATGTCTGGAGGTGGTTGTGCCCGGCCAGGCTTGCATTATCAATGCCCAGTGCACTGGAGGCAGCTCCTGCCAGAACTCAGTCTGCACTTGCACCCGTGGGATGACTGCCAGCGCTGGTGAATGCCTCCCAAGTCAGTCTCTCTCTCTCTCTCGCTGTCTCTATCTCTCTTTCTCCCTCTCTCCCTTCTCTCCCTCTCTCTGCCTCCCTCTCTCTCTCTCTCTCTAGTCGAAGCTGCTCCCCTCCGTTCGTGTATAAATGGAGAGATCTGCACGGGTGGCTCGTTCTGCATCAACGGGAACTGCACTTGTCCTCCCGGCCGACAAGTTCTACACTCTCGCTGCGTCACTCCCATGACTGGTTGGTCTGTCTCTGATTGGCTACTCTGCATGCACTCCACTAACAATGAATACAACTAATGGTCGAATTCTTCTTTCTCTCTCTTTACCTCCTTTTCTCTCTTTCTGTCTTTCTCTCGTTCTCTCCACTGAGAGAGTGTGGTCCTGGTTAGTTCCTCCGAATTCTCCGTGCACTTCTGCTGTGCTGTGCGGTGGCGGCAGCGACTGCATCGCGAGTGTCTGCGAGTGCCCTGCCAACCACTTCGCCATCGACGACATCTGCCAGCTCCCGCCACAAGGTATCCTCCCTCCTCCTCCTCCCCCTCATTCTTCTCCTTCCCTCTTCCTAGTTCCTGCTGGTGAGCCTTGCCCCAATGGCTTCGAGAGATGCCTTGGCCAGTCTTCCTGTATTGACGGCGTCTGCCTTTGCCCGCAAGGAACAGTCAACGACGCCGGAATCTGCGTCGCTATTCGACAGGTCAGCGGACGATATCAAATGGAAGATTAAGAGAAAAGGAGAAGGAGAGAGACAGAGAAAGACAGTGAGGATAAGAGAGACAAAGTGGGAGCGAAAGAGAAAAGAGAGCAATCACTCGGAGGAGTGCAGGCTCTTCCCGGCGCGGCGTGCTCCTCAGCCACTCGCTGTCTGCATCTCTCCGTCTGCGTTGATGGCATCTGCCAGTGTCCTCAGGTGAGATTAGATGAACCCCTCCCCTGACCTCTCCTTCCCCTCAGGTGAGAAGAGAGGAACCCCTCCCCTGACCTCTCCTTCCCCTCAGGTGAGAAGAGAGGAACCCCTCCCCTGACCTCTCCTTCCTCTCAGGGCACTTCCATCCAAGACGGAGTCTGCCGCCCTTCCCCCTCAGTCTCTCCTGGCTCCTCTTGTAGCAACGGCCAGATCTGCAGCGGCGGTTCTCTTTGCATCGCTGGTGTATGTACCGTACTTTAGCCTTATTCTTTCCTCTCTTTTCACTCCTCCTTCTCCGTATTTTGCAGCGCTGTGTGTGTCCTCCTGGTACGGTAGCGAGAGAGAGTTCGTGTGTCAGAATCGGGTCAGCTGGGCCAGGGCAGCCATGCGATGACGGCGAGTCTTGTGAGGGAGGCAGCAACTGTATGAGTGGCATCTGCATCTGCCCACTCGGCACTGTCAATGTACAAGGAGTCTGCCAGGAAACATCCGGTCTCTTTCTGTTTGCTCACTCTCTCTCTCTCTTTCTCTCTCTGCTCACTCTCTCTCTCTCTCTTTCTCCCTCTGCTCACTGTCTCTCTCTCTCGCTTATTCCTTCAAGTTATGATCTCTAGGATCTCTGGGAGACTGCGAGACGAATGCTCATTGTTCGGGAGGCGCTGTTTGTGATGTTGCTGAGAAAGTGTGTGTCTGCCCTGGTTCGTTGTCTTCCTTCAGTATTGCTCTGCTTTGGCTTTCCTCTGATGAAATGATTGCAGCCAACAGAATAGCAGTGGGAAGTGTGTGTGTTCCTCTCGGCAAAGGAGTGGATCTGACTGCCTCAGCTGTCCTCTTCTCCCCTCGCCATCTCTTCTGCTCCTACGACCAAGACTGTCCGCGTGATCGAGTCTGCGTCCAGAAAAAGTACGAAATTTATTCCTGACTTTTACTCGATGAAATTGACCTTTTATGGTATAAATGTATGTATGTATGTACATACATATATTTTTTTCTGTATTTTGATTTATCAATGCTAGAAATATCCTGCAGATGTGAATGTCTTTTCGGAGAGGATCCCTCAGGGCGCTGCTTCTCTTCTTCTCCCTCCTTCCACCATCACAGGCCTTCGCCTCGACTCATTCGCTCTCGCCAGTCTTCTGGCTAGAATCTTATCTCTCTCTCTCTCTCTCTCTCTCTCTCTCTCTCTCTCTGCATGGAGTGTTCCCTCTCCTCTGTCCACCCTGAGCATGTTGAGTGTCTCTCTCTCTCTCTCTCTCTCTCCTGCCCTTCCTCAGTTCCCCCGGGTGGTGAGTGTCTTCTACCTGGGGCAGTCTGCGAAGGCGGTTCTCAGTGCTTGGCTGGCCGTTGTGCGTGTTCTGCGGATTCCATCGTCCAGGGAAAGAGTTGCATCCCTGTGAGAATTGGTCAGTTCGAGAGTGCATTCACAACCTTCATTATATTCCATTAGTTATTGTTCTACAGCTTCCTCTGGCGGTTCTTGCTTGGGTGAGATTTGTTCATCGGGAAGTGAGTGCAACCGCGGGAATGGGAAGTGCGAGTGCACAAATCCTCTCGAGATTCTCATCGGCTCCCGCTGTGTTCCTCGTCTGAGGTCTCTTCCAGTCACAGTCGCAGGATCTCACAATTAGCCTTCAGAT
>CALZFC010000252.1:1795000-1875000 GCA_945643635.1 Allodiplogaster sudhausi
CTTCTGTCCTCCTACAAGCCCTTTGGTCGTCCAGTTCGTAACCATTCTCATGTCTTGAATGTCACTGTCCAACCTCAGATCTACAGTCTCGTGCAAGTGGTCAGAGTATTTGCAGACAATTAATTCAATTAACAAATAGATCGATTTTTAAGCTCGAGCAAAATGAGCAAATTCGTCTTCTTCTTTGGTTTCCGCAGGTTAAAGAGTTTCTACTTATTTTCGGTTCATTAAAGTTGTAAAACATTTGCCCATCTTCCGCGGAAAAGGAATGAATGAATCAGAGCTGGCACGACGAGTACCTGAGATGGTCTCCGTCGGAGTGGGCGGGTATCCAGAAGGTCAACATTCCCACTTCTCTCATCTGGATGCCCGATGGATACATCTTCAACACGTACGCTTACAATACCAACAAGCTCATCTCACAGTCACTTTTGAGAGTTGACATGAAGGAGCCACTCACTCAACTCAATGCAAGAGTTCGATTCGATGGCAAAGTCGAGGTCGACTTCAACAAGGTTCACCTATTCAGTTTCATTTCTCTTCCCTCTTCTTTGACTCTCTGCTGTCTCTTCAGCTGGTTGATCTTCGCTGTCCGATGGATGTCTTGTCCTTTCCATTCGACGAACAATTGTGTTCTCTCCAGTTTGGCAGCTGGAGTTATGGCATCTCTCAACTTCATTACGTAATCAAACCGACTACGATACCGAATATTGTTAGTTCAATAAGCAACTTTTCATTATTTCGTAAACCAATTGTTTGAGAATAATACGGAATGGGAAGTTCTAAACTTCACTGCTGAAGCCATGACAACTTCCTACGAGGCTGTGACTGGGGAAAAGAACGAGTACCAGGAAATATTCTTCAGACTTGTCAGTGTACTTGAACCTGAAAGTCATCCCTTCCAATGCATTGCAGCGAATTCGTCGCAAGCCTCTTTTCTACATCTTAGTCATTCTCATTCCTACTTTTGTCATTGTGACCATTTCAATTGTGGGAATCTTCACTCCTCACGGAATACAAGGAGACCGAGAGGAAAAGGTTCATTTTATGCTTAGTTAGCTATTCTTTGTAAATCTACGAAGAACAGGAATCATAGGTGTCGCTTGGCCTGACGACTTTGCTTACAATGGCTGTTATTCTTGACATGGTGACGTCAGAAATGCCAAAGAGTTCCGCTGGCCTTCCTCTTCTTGGTAAATGTCTCTCTCTCTCTCTCGCTCTCTCTCGCTCTCTCTCTCTCTCTCTCTCTCTCTCTCCTCTTTTCACTTCAATTTCCAGGTCGTTTTGTGTTAGCAGAGACAGTGATCTGCGTCCTTTCCATCACAGTCTCAGTCCTCTGTATCTTCTGCCACGAAAGAATGCTCTTCTTAAATCGACGGCTGCCTTCTTCCCTTCGTTTCCTATTCACTGAAGAGCAGAAGAAAGGGGGAGAGCGATCTCGGCTACTTCGGCAAAACAGTGTGAGTAAGAAACAGGGAGAGAGAGAGAGAGAAGAAGAGAAAGCAATAAGCCATTATCAGGCAGTTCATGCATGTCTTCCTCCTCGATTGCACGATGAATTGCGGGAACTTCTCTTTGATCTCCACTCTTTCAACCGCCAAACAGCAGAAGATGATCGAATAAAGGTCAATTGAAATTATTAACTTCTGAGGATTGAAATGCAGTGGAAGTGAAGACGACTTGAGCCTCGCTGGCTCTGAGTATTTGGGAATTGTAGACGGAGTGGCAGCGTTTCTTCTCCGTGATCGACATCCTTTCTATGGTTGTCATGGTTGTCGGCAACTGCCTTGTTACTCTTCACATGTTCTCTTCTGCGTTCACTTCATAAGTATTGACAATATCATAGCTTATTAACACTTTATTATCGTTTTTTAAAATGAGTTATTAAAGGCAAGTTTTGAAAGACAAGGAAGGCCATCATTATTAAAGACGAATTATGGAGTAAGGCTGACAAGACGAATGTGGGCGGATGAAATCTTCAGTGGAATAGAGGTGGCTGCTCCGTTTTATTGCTATCTCGCATGTTATTTAACATATTTACAGATAAAACTGAATACAGATAAAAACTCAATCAATATTATGGAATCTGTTATTAATGCCAATGAGCAGAAAACTATTTAGTAGAAGTGTCATGAAATTATTCATAGGAAAATGACATGTTCTGTTTCTTTTCCACCCTCACGCCTCTTGCACTCGTCGTTCATCTGTTAATCTAAAGAATCCATTCTGTTGTAGGCAAAGGAAAGGAGAGAGTCAAAGAGGGATAAGTAGATAAAGAGACAGAGAGAGAGTCAGCGATAGAGAGACAGAGAGACAGACAGAGAGGGAGAGAGAGGGAGAGAGAGAGAGAGGAGAGCTTAGGGTAAGAGAAAGAGAAAGAGATGTTTGGAGAAACAACTTGAGAGTAGCGATGGCTATTCGTTTCTCCTCTTCAGTGGCCGGGGGAGGAAGGCGAGAACGGTCGGTCAGGGCAACCAGCCATTCCTTCTGGAAGCGGAAACAATAATGAAAGAAATTAAACGGTCAAGAATTCTGAGATAAAGAAAAGAGAGAAGATGCAAGATAAAGATAGGAGAGAAGAGGTAAATTAGCGATTATCCAAAGAGAGTAGGTACCAGCATACATATGTACATATACTGTACATTTCCTCATAAATGTGCGCATGTTGTCATAGAAAATACCTTGGTTGCTTCATCAGAGCAAGAGAACAGGAATTGTCGGTGTTCTCCGTGGAGACGGAATGAATTCTTGACCGAGACGTGGAATATTGGATCTGAATTGCCATGATCCCTTGGTCTTCCCTACCCTTCCCTCCACTTCTTCATCAACATCTCTTCTGCTCCTCTTCTTAGCCTCCCCAACCTTTGCCGTCGGGGACATCGGCGAGAGCAACAGAAGAAAGAGAAATTCTTTCCTTGAAGATGAGAGCGACTCGGGGGAAGACTTCTCTTTTGCACAAAAGAAGAGTTTGATCGAAGAGGAAGAGAACCACCTTAAGAAGAGGAGATTTGGAAGGGATTAGGACAGTTATAGATTCAATCTATTCATAATAAGGAAAAGAAATGCTTGGAATCGCGTGAACTCACCTGCTTTGACCAGTGATGAAGGGCGGAAACGCATCTGCACATCACTTCTCCGTTCTTAACCAACACACAATTCTTCTCAACCAAGTCAGGCCCCTGAAGAAGAGAATTTGAAGAAAGGGCATAAGAAGAATGAAGGAACCCTGAATGAGTGAAGACTCTTCTGGAAGACAAGAATGTTCTGGATCGCTTCGATTCGTCTTCTCCGCTCATCCAAATGGGCCGCCACCTCTTTCATTGCTCGAATTGCAGCAGAAAGAGTAACGAAGTCCGCGTGATCCTCAGGGGTCACCTCAAGATAGAGAAACAGAGAATGCAGAGAAAGAGGGAATACAGAGAAAGAGGGAATAACAGGAACAGAGAATGCAGAGAAAGAGGGAATACAGAGAAAGAGGGAATAACAGGAACAGAGAATGCAGAGAAAGAGGGAATACAGAGAAAGAGGGAATACATGCCTTCCATTAACAGACCTTTAACAATTGAGATAGCTGCAGAGGGTAGCGGCAGATCCTCTGCACGGGAGTCAAGAGAAAGGCTTCTAGAGACAACCGAGATAGCCCACGCAAGAGACGACAGGCCTGGGCAGAGAGGAGGTCAGATCAGGGATGAAGATGACAGGAAAGGGATATTGAATGGAGAAAGAGAACAGAACCTCAAAGAAATGCTGGTAGACGGGCTGCTTGGAGAGGTTCGCGAGCTCAGCACAGGAAACTGGCCGGTTATTGCAATAGACAGCGTAGATTGGGAAGGACATTCTCTGAGAAAGACGGCATTCTTATAATACATTTTGAAATATCTGAAAAAATTACCATTTTCGAAACTCAGTCGGAAATAATAAAAAAAGTCTTGAGGTATGTATGTACACACATACATACATAGTGATATGTAGCACAGAAATAAATATACTACATGTCTCAGGAAGGCGCCACCGAGAACAGATTTCTCTGGACTGGAAACATCCAGAGAAAGTTCGAGATCTCGTAGAAGGCGGCAGTGGAGGGCGAGAAGTTGCTCGATGTTGCTGAAGATGGAGTCTACCAATCGGCCAGGGAACAAGTCAGGGCGGCGGCGACTTTGGGAGACGAAGCCCTGCAAACAATCATCTTTTATCTCGCTGCCTATTCTTCTATTTTGCCTCATTAATTTATCAATCATTGAGAAGCTTTTTTCTTCTTTTATTCCGTGGTTTTCTTTAGGATTATTCAGTGTTGTTGAATTATCATATTCATGTATAATGGTTTAAGAAATTATCATTATATAATATTTATTTTCAATAAGTTTTTTAAACCTCATCGTTCACACGCAAGGCTCCTCTATGTTTCCCTAGGTGTATGTACATATTGTGTCTCTCTCTCTCTCACTTTCTCTCACCCTCCCTTGTCTAACTCTCTAACACTCTCGTCTTCTCTCGCCCCCTTTCTCCCGCGCCGTCTCTCACTCTCGCTCCCTCTCTTCTCTGACATTCGTTTACTTCTTGACTGACATGAACGAGATTGTCGAGGAGTTGTACATAGTCCCTCTCCGTCTTCACCAGTTCAACAACCGCATTCACCCGCTGTTGTCTCTGCATCGCAGTGAAAGAGGAAGATGAGGAAGAGGAGACTCGAACTGCCGAAGGAAGACCGCAAGGTGAGATCACCTCAACAACAACCGTTTTCTGCTTCTTCATGTTACCAAATTTGAGGAGAGAAAATTATCGCAATTGTGAATTATGCGCATACACAGCATAGAATACATGTACAATTGTAGGTAAACCAGTGAGGACTTACTCGAACATAACTGGCAGGGAACCATCCCTGACAACCTCGGCAGATTCCGAACCACAAACCGGATGGTGATGAGGAATCGAGGACCTGGAGAAAAATAGAGAAGTAGAAAAGACAGAGAGAGAATGAGAGAGAGGGAGAGAAGGAGAAAAAGAGAGAGAGGAGAATTAAAAAGTGAGAAAGTGATGTAGAATGAAAAATAAATAACCTGGATGATGTCGCCCGATGCGAAAGGAAGCTCGTCCGAGAGAACAGCCACGTGGTCGACCACCGCCTCTGCGATGGTGTCCTCGAGAGAGCAAGGGAGTTAGAGAGGGGAGAGACGCGAGAGTAGAATAAAGAGAGAGAGAGAGGGAGAGAAAGAGAGGAGAGAGAGAAGAAAAGGGGTCTGACGATAGGCGAAGAGACAGCTGAGGAAGAAGAAGAGAAGGAGGAGGCTGTACTGTTCAGAGAACCACGCTGCCAATTCGACAAAATTCCTGAAAACACAATTAAGTCCACTCTTCCTGTGCTCTAAAGGAACTTATTCCTTGCTTGCTAATATGTACATATGTGCATACTAATTTTTTGCTTACACATATAAGAAGGAGTGAAAATGATAGAAAAATAATGAGAGACAGAAAGAGAGACAGAGAGAATTAGAGAGAGAGAGAGAGGGAAGGGGGAAAACAGAAAATAGACATGGGAGTTTGAGGCGCTTAGCACTTTGGAAGCAGTTTGGCCAAGTCCTTGTTTACATTGTGCCTCTGTTTGAGAATTCAGATGTTCCTTGTACTTTCAATATACATACATACATACATGAATGCACAGGAGTGGAACGATTCAAGGAGAAAGAGAAACAGAATTTTAGAAATATAGAGTGAGACAGAGTTGGAGAAAGCAGAGAAAGAAGGAGAAGGATAGAGAGAGAGAGAGAGTGTGTGTGTGAGCGATAGGGAGAGAGAAACAGAGAGAGAAACAGAAAGAAGCAGCAGTGAAGGTAGAAAAGGTTTAAGGAGACGGATATGTTTTGGTTGCCGCTTAGATGCCTCAGGCAACTTGTCATCATAATGCGTAGGTTTGGAAAGGCGCGGAAAGAGCCATTGAGAGCGGTAGGATGGGGATCATCTTGCCATCCATCTTTCTTGTATCGTTTATCTCTCTCTCCCCTGCTTCTTTCTTTCCTCTATTTCTGTTCTCTCTTTACCAGTCTCTCTCCTTTTTCCCCTCTCTCCGTCTTTCTCTCCCTCCCCCTCTCTTTCCCCTCTTCCTCTTTCTCTTTCCCTCTATCTTCTCTCTCTCCCTTTTTTCGAGTACAAAGAGTTAGAGGGCACAGCATGAGACGCTAGACTCTTTAGGCATAATAGAAGAGTAATCCGGAGATGAGTGCTCTCCCTCAGGCGCTCTCTCACTCCCTCTCTCTCTCTCTCTTACTCTCTCTCTCTATCTCTCAGTTTCTCTTCATCCATCTCTGATTCTCAAGTTGCCCTCGTTCCCTTGTCTCAACCTTACCATAATCGTCGTCAGATTCCGCACTCATGGGATCGCTCGTTGATCTTCTCCTCCGACTTCGCTGAGGAAGAAGTCGAAGAGAGAGCGGAGCAAGGGCCGGCCGACTCTGTCCTTCTGAAGGCAAAGACGAGGGGTGCAGAGAAGAGCGAAGGGAGCTTGACACTTCCACATCTGGATGCTGACAAATACAATTGCATTAGGAGGAGAGAGAATGAGGAAAAGTAAAAGAGAGTTGAAGAGAGAGAGAAGAGAGAGAAGAGAGAGAGAGGAAAGATAGTGGAAGAGAGGACCTGCTGAAGACTAAGATTCTTGATGCGAGATAGAATGCAAGAACAAAAGGTGAGATAGCGTGAAGAGAGTGAAAGTATGTGGAAGGACCGTGGAATGCTACCAATCTACTCTGTCTATCTCAGTCTCTCGATCTTAGACTCTCCTCTCGTGAGAGCCTCTTCTGATCTGGTTCCCTCCCCTCTCCGGTCATTTCCACCTTTTCACTTTCACCATCACAACAAGCTTCCATCGTGTTCCTCTTTGGGAAAATTTCCATGCATCTCGTAGAAAAGGAAGACATTCACAGAGCCATAAGGAGCACAAATCACTCCAGCTCCATTCAAATTCATAGAAGATCCAATTAAAGGAGGCCTCCGGCGAATAATTAACATATCATTTTTTAAGCATGGATCAATTCGTCTCATCGCAAAACTTAGACAGGGAAAGTTTGAATGTATTTCATCTTATCATTCCAGAATTATATTCATTTTAAATATCACGGGTAGAGAATTGGCTACTGTAGATCTGAGCACCCTCCTATTTTGTATCGCTCGAGCGCATCAAAAGCGCCAAATCCATCCATTTTGAAAAAAAGATCCGTGTGTAACAAAACCGGCAAAAAGCGAGTAATATTCTTGAATGCGTGCATATCGGAGCACGCAACCGATATTGGCCGGAAATTTCTCAACAGGTCAGCTCCCTATACAATTTTTTGACCACAAATTTCTATGGAGAGAGTGCAAGGGCAGCAGCGCTGAAATGAGACGATCACAGCCTTACGAAAACGTGACGGGTAGAGAACTAGGCATATTTTAGCCAGTGGCAGCTTGAGGCCCTTCCGTGCGGGACACTTCATGGGTCAAATGCCTATTTTGAATTGCTTGTCCAAACATTCGCCGGAGACTTCCTTTAAGGCTATCTTAGCACACAACACTGAAATATTTAAACTTACTATTGGAATTATAAGCGACATGGAAGATGAACTGGAGAATCGAAATGGGAATAGTATCCCGGCCAGGAGGTTGGTAGAGGCAGACTCGTGCTCTGCCTGGGCACCCGAACCTTGGCAAACAAGTCCGGTCAGGGGCGGTGCCAGGGGGAGGGAATACAGGAGAGGGTGAGAGGTGGAGGGCAGTTGGAGAGACCGAGTAGAAGGCAGATGTACCCGAGGGTCTCCTAGCCACGGCCTAGTCAAACTTACAACAATTTACCCTTCCGACTCCCGGGGTCAAATTCAACGTTCTACAGTTGACAGAACGTCCACCGTCCTTCGATTGAAGAATAGACAAGCCACAGGATGACCCTCTCATTCTCTCTCAATCGTTGTTCCACTGCCTACCTCTCTCTCTCGCTCTCTCTCTCTCTCTCTCTCTGTCTCGCTCTCTCGGTCTCGCTCTCGATCTGTCCTTCTTCAATTCAGCTTCATCCCACACGAGCTTCTGTCTTCTCAACTCCTGAATTGCGATAACCTTTCTCTCCCTCTCTCGCTCTTTCAGTCTCTCTGCCTTTCTTTCTCAGCCTCTTCCACTCTCTCTCTCTCTTGTCTCTCGTTCCCTCTCTCTCTTTCTTTCTTTCTCAGTCTCTCTCTCTCTTTCTTTCTTTCTCAGTCTCTCCCCCTCTCTCTCCCTCTTTGTCTCTCGTTCCCTCTAGTTGACAGTCCCACTGCAAAGGCGGCGCGAGACACTTCTAGATGAAAAGAATCGGCAGTAGGATGAGCCGAAGAAGGAGAAGAGGATAAGGGAATGAAGAAAGTGGAGAGACAAAAAGGGAGAGAAGAGAATGAGAGATACCGAGAGAATTGCCTGACTATTTGAAAAAAAAATCATTTTTCTTCTAAGATTTAAAATCGTTCAGAAATAAATAAATAAAAATATGCATGAATTAACAATTATTGTTTGATATGCAGATGTTTGACACAAACACATTGGTTGAAAGAAATTGTATTTATATTTCAAACAATTAAAACACAATGGCACGCGACCTTTTTGAACCGTGTGCTATGGGTGTGTATAACGGAAGCGAATAAATTAGCTTTTGCTTTTTGGCTCAGGATTCTTAGATCCATGGATAGTAGCACATTTTGACGGTTTTTTTGTTTACGCCATCATCAATTCGTTAAAAACAAACAAGAACTATTGCCAAGTGAAGCGTACTTTGAGAGGCTCTTTGGTGACAGAAAATTAAAGTAATCAAAAAGGAAGACTTATGAAGAGAAGAGCAGCGGACGGGGATAATAACATTCCTTCCATCAAATCTACGACAGCAATCACCAAAATAGAACGAGAAAGAAAGAGAGAGAAGAGAGGGAAAGAGAAGAATGGATAAGAAAATGAGAATGAAAGAGAGAAGAGAGGGAAAGAGAAGACTGGATAAGAGAATGAGAAAGAAAGAGAGAGAAGAGAGAGAAAGAGAAGAATGGATAAGAAAATGAGATTAAAAGTGACAGAAGAGAGGGAAGATAAGAATGGATACCTGCTCGAGAATCTGACGAATGTCGAAGATCCCCAGAGAAGTTTCCATCTGCAAGAGATGAGATAAGGAGATGGCACTTGGATGAGGAGTCATTTGTACAGAGAAAGGGCAGAAGCTAAGAGAGGGGGGGGGGGAGGGGGAGAGGGCCATTCGGGGCGCTGGCCGAGACAAGCAAGGATTAGCAACGGCTCGCTTGTTTTGTGACGCGCCGACGGCTATTCAAATAAAGAATTCAGAGAGAGGGACACCGAGATAAAGCGTGATTAAGTAGAGAGAAACAGGGAAATGAGAGAGAGAGAGAGAGAAAGAGGGCGAGAGAGAGAGAGAGAGAGAGAGAGAGAGAGAGAGAGAGGTTCTCGCCTTCTTAGCCCCTCTTTGCAATGGCTTATGAAGGAAGTGAAGAGAAGCTAGAAGGATGAGAAATGTTCCCTTCCAGCCACTCTTTTCATTCCATCGTTTCAAAACAGCAAGGATGACGCAGTGACACATTGTCTCGTGCATAAAGTAATGAGAGAAGAAAACGTAGGTTTGAATGAAACGAATTGAGTGAAGAATGGAGAAGCCAGAAAGAGAGGAGAAAAAGCCGATGGCTCGCCTATGCAAATGTTTGCTTTTCATGCAAAGTGAAATCGAGGGGAAGAGAAAGCTAAACTGAGAAAGAGAAAGGGGCAGAAGTGAGAAAGGAAAATATAGAGAAATGGAAGGAGAGTTCAAAAGAAAACAAAAATGGATACACGTTAAAAAGGAGAGAAATAACGGAATCAGCTGAAAAATATTCCTTTTGCCCAATTTTTAAAAGAAATTTGAGAACAGAACAATATTCAAATTTTCTTCAGAATAAAAAAAAAGCTGGAGAAACCCTGTGCTGCACTATTATAGAGATTTTTAACTATGAAAACAACAAAATCCATTGATATTCAGGAGAAATGCCTCTCAGGCGCAGTTGATCATGCAGCTACAAAATTGTATGTACATGAATATTACTCGAACCTGGATGCTGAGAGAGCAGAGTGCTCATGAGAGAGAGAGAGAGAGAGAGAGAGAGAAAGAGAGAGAGAGAGAACGATAGAGTGAGAGAGAGAGAGAGAAATGTGCGAGAAGGAAGGCAGGGATGGAAGAGAGCAATGCAGAAGTGCGTGAGTTGAACTCACGGAGTGGCGAAGAGCCTCGACCAGTGAAAGAGGACGGCGAGTTGTTGACACGAACTGAGAAAGAGAAGCACGCGTTCCTCTATGAGGACTAAGTCAGTCTATGATATTCAACACGCATCTCTCCCTCTCTTTCTGTCTGTTTTCTCCCTCCCTCTCTGTCTCGCACTTGTAAGTGTCCACTCTACTTGTCACTCCTTTTCAGTCGCGCCCCTTGACCATCGACTACCAGAAATTAGAAAAGGGGGCATTCGTAAGTGACTTTAGAAAAACATCGGAGAGAAAAGGGGAAGACTGAGAGAGAGAGAGAAAGAAGGAGAGAGAGATACAGACAGAGAAGGAGAGAGAGACAGACAAAGTGAGAACAAAGATTGAGAAGGATAGAAGAAACGAAGGAATGATTCAGACCGTGCAAGGCAGGGCATGCGGAGAAAGCTGAAGTCCCAGGCACGCTGCGACAGCCACGGGATTTAGCAATGATTTCTCCAGATGATCCTAAATTCATTCGCTCTCTTTCTCTCTCCCTCTCGTGTCCATTCCTTACCTCGAACCACACAAAAATACAAGTTTCTCTAAAAAAATTAATGATTGATAAATTATCTCCAGTTGCCTGAACAAAATAATATCAAGGTGAAATAGAGGCTAAAGAGAGATGGTTGAATCGAAAATGGAGAGATGAAGAGAGAAAGAGGGAGAGAAAGAGAGATTTAAGAGAGAAGAGCGGTAGAATAGCATACTGATATCAATCAAAATGAGCCATAAAGACGATTTCCCACCCATCCAGCGTATCCTCCTGCTACCCTTCTATTTATTAGGAAAAGGAAAAGGGAAGGTGATCACCATACATTCTTTGTCTCTTCGTCTATTGAAGAATCAGAAGAGGCGGAGATCATCGAGGCAGAATGCTCGTTGCTGCAAGCCTCTTCACTTTAGCCCGGCTAGTTCATCAGATATGTATTTATAATGATATCAAGGAAACCAGTGCGAGAGAGAGAGGAAGCGAGAGAGAGAGAGAGAGAGAGAGAGAGAGAATGAGAGAGAGGAAGACCGAGAAGGAGAGAGAGAGAGAGAATGGTGGGAAGGCGAAAGGGCGGAAGTGATAGCGGTAAAAAGAACGCACCTCAGGGAAAAGTGAAACAGGGAGAGAGAGAGAGAGAGCGGCAACAAACGCTGCAGAAGTGTTTGATACTGAGTAACCCGTGTGGCTGCAGGGGGAGGCACGGTGGCTGGTGGGTGGGGTTCCCTTGCCATTTCTTTCACCTCTCTTGGTCAGAACAAAAGAAGATAAAACCAAAGGAAAACTTTGTTAGTGTTTTATTTTGTCAAATAAAGAAGAGAAGTGCAGCCTTAAAGGGCAAGAAGCGGAAGAGAAACAAACGAGGTTCTCGCTACCACTCAGCCTCGACCACAACCCAGGAAAACAGCATCCCGAGATAAATCTTATCGAGCGGGGAGGGTACAATACACAAACCTCAAATGTCATGGAACGGGAATAAGAAGAGTGGCATGGAAGACTGTTGCCCGAGGGATATAGAATGGATAAGTGGGATGGCCAGCCACAACTGGTTCTTCCCTTGGCCAACTCCTCTCGTCCTTCCCTTGTCCTTGTCAGTCCCTTATCCTCCACCACAAATTTCAATGCATCTCGTAAGCAGACAATTTTGATCAATTTAATATTACAAAATAATCATACTAACACTTTTTTACATAACGATTCGCTATCGAACGAGTTTCTAATACAATCGGCGTACTCTGCATCTCTCTCACTCTGGGCTACGCATTTACATGGCAGCAGAAAAATGATCAATTAAGTTCTTAAAACAAAGGCACAAGCAAAAACACATCATACAGCTATAATTTCATAATTTGCAAAACCTGAGGGATTAGGACTATCGAGCTAAAACAAAACTTATTAGACGTGAGTGATTTTACCGGATCAATTAGTGAACAAGAACTAGAAGAGAGTCAGAGGGTGAGAGATAGAGAAAGAGCGTGCGTGAGAGAGAAGTGAGTGATAGAGAGAGCTTGACAGAGAGAGAAATAGACGATGAATGAATCAGCTATTGGCATCCCAGCCATCTCTTTAGCAATTCGTAGACTGAATTTGTAATTCCCCAAGCGACTAAGGAACGTGTGAAGTTGAGATGAACTCCACGAAAGAACTCGATGAATGAAGAATTCCTCTCCTTCCAAACGATCACGAAAACGGCCGGCGCTCTCTGAACAGTCAAACGCCAAGCTATTTCATCTGCCTTATAATTTATTTGAAATATATATATATGAAAATATGAAGAAAAACAGTGTAAAATAAGCTCTAACAGGATTTTATGAAAAGAATAGTTGTTCTCTCTATCTTCATCCTTCTGTTCATCAAAAGATGTCGGCACAATGGAACTTTTTCAGAATAATTCTGAAAAAGTTCCTGTGCCGACATATCATAGCAAATACAACAGTTTCGAATACACACCCTAAGCAATATTGGTTTGATGAACCAGCAAGAGAAGAAAGAGAAAAAAGAGAAGAAAGTGAAGAAAGAGAAGAAAGAGAAGAAATTGAAGAAAGAGAAGAAAGAGAAGAAAGAGAAGAATGAGATATAAGAACGAACCGCAAACTTCGATCCAAGCTGAGATTGAATCCGATTCTTGACAACATTCAAAGGGAAAAATAGAGTGGAGATGCACGCGCCAAGGAAACCACCGGAGGCGAAGTCAGCGATGAAAGGAATGAGACCGGGCCGAGAGGAGAGAAGGTCGGCGGGGCAGGCTGCGATGACTCGCTCTCGGAAAGGGTCGCGCAGAGTGAAGAACAACGCGTTCGACAGAGAATTCCTAGTCACCACCAGAGACAACCCTTAAATCAACTTTTTTTTAAATTGCATACTTATACTTTATTTGCAAACACCGAAGTGAGACGTGATAGTTTTTCTCATCATTTTATATTTTAGAAATTGGATTTCTTATAGCTATTAAAAAAACAGCGAAAAATGTAAACGTCTGATTTTTCTTTCCTCTTTAATATCAACATTGAAGATGAAAGAGTAACCTCGGTAGAATTCAGAGATTCCGTGAGGGCGCACAGCTGCGAGTGCTTCAGACGTGTTGCGGAACTGAGAGTGAAATGCAGAATTCTGCAGCAGAACTTGTACGCGCTCCAGTGGACACAACAAAGCCTCGCAGGCACCCGCTAAATTCATTCATCTTGCCACAGCAGCTTCTTCGCCTTGTACAACTACAAGTGTGACAAGGCAATGAGACTCTTCTAACCAAGCATTGCAGCCTTGGCATGGCAGCTGGTCAGAGTGGTCGTTTCATTGCAAGCAAACATCTTCACGAATTTGTCATACAAGCCGAACATCAAGGCGCGTGAAGAAGTCCGCATGATTAGTGGAGGAAGAAGACCTCGGTACAGCATTGAAATCCCTTCTGAATGCACCTAAAACATTATGAAAATTAGCATGCCTTCAGAAATTGCTTCAGAAAAATTTACGCATAATACACCACGAATTAACCTGCTTAAGAGCCTGAGCAGCCATGAATCCATGGAGTTGCTGGCGGAAGATTATCTTGTACGACGGATACAAAATAATCGTCTCAGCGCACCCCGATCCCCAGCCACATACGAAATCGCAGTAATGAAGCTCTTAAATAAATATCAGGTAATAATACAGAAAAAATTATTTCCAGCGCCTGCTAGCTTTAAAAAAAATTCTAAAAACTAACATACCTGTTTTAGTAGAAGGTGACATATCAGAGTTCAATCGCTTGGCGCTGAGTGCCAAATCCTGTTACAATAGCAGTTTCCGCCTTTTCATAGTCTGCGAATCCAGGATCTATTAATTGTAGTTACATTAAGCAATTCATCAGAAATTTTCGACAATATAATTTTTTGATTTAAGCGTGAAATTAGCTAAAATTGATCACTACCAACAATATCTGGATAAAAAAAACAACGAAATAAAAAAGGTAAAGAAAAAGAAGATGTTATACAAATATCCGTGTACGTTTCATACTACAAAGTACATATTAAATAAAGGGAGTCGAATTAAACTTACTAAAGTACTTGAAAATTTGTTTCTAAAAAAAAATTCATGGAATAAATCTTTGTATATTATGAAGATCAGGTAGCTCGATTTGAAGGAATTTTCACATATATAGTTGTCATCTTTCTGCGGCACATGATGTAAACCTTTTTTGGGCATAATACATATCAGGATTATTGGATTGTTTAGGCATCCAGAATCGCCGTGAAGCTTAGAAGTGTTGGAATAGAGTGGAAGACTGTTTTGTATTGGGTATTGTATGTGCCTCAGCGGATGGTTCAAGTGGCCATCGACACACGATTCACGCTTTCTCTGCGCATCGACAAACACTACACGGGAGAGAGAGAGAGAGAGAGAGAGAGAGAGAGAGAGAGAAACACTACAGGGGAGAGAGCGAGAGAGAGAGAGTGAGAGAGAGAAATAAACGGAGAGAAGGAGAGAAGGAAAGTGAGAGAGAGGAGCCTCGTAAGATGCGACGTCTCCTCGCGGTGCCTGCGGCATCAACACTTTTTTCCTCTGCTGCCGGTCAGCAATGGGGGAGGACGAGATCATGAGCGAGAGCACTGTCCACGTTATTGGATGAGAGAGGATGGAGGGAGGGTGAACGAGAGAGAGAGAGAGAGAGAGAGAGAGAGAGAGAGAGACAGAGGGAGAGGATGCGTCGGCGTTGCCGACGTATGCTCTCCCTCTGGCGCGGGAGGGAGGCAGAGAGGGGGGGCTAGGATGAAGCGTGTGGTGGCCCTATTGCTAGCGACTGCCCTGTCCCTTGCTGATCACTGTGGTTTTCCTCCTTCACGAGTACCAGAGATACGTGATATCCACCCGGCTAGGCCCGCTACAAGGTACTCCAAACTCCTTACCTCACACTTCTCACTCACTTCCCTCTAATCAGGAGAAGATCTGAAGGCTATCGTCCGCCATTCTCGCCGCTTCTTCAACTTGTGCATCCACCACCACCTTTTGAGAGGGAATGGGTTTTGGTTGCTGGCAACGAGTCGCAGGTTTCTTCCCTTTGTTAAGGAATGCTAGAGCGTCAGGGAGACAGAGAGGGAGAGAGAGAAGAGTGAGAGAGAGAGAGAGAGAGAGAGATGGTTCGAGGTGGACGCGGTGCTTGGCCAAGCTTTATCAATCGGCGCGCGTCTGGTGTCGATGGGATTCTTCACTGAGCTGGGATCCCCTCAATACTACGCCATAATGCATAAGTTCAAGGGGCCAGTGTTCATTAAACCCCCTCCGATGTCTCATGAAGATCTCATCCGTGCTGTCAAGTCAGTTCTGCTCTTTCCTCTTCCAAAGATGATTATACAGAGTTCATTTTGTTAGGGAAAATGAAATGCGCGACTTGGCTCTGAGCCAGGTTTGCGGGCAGGAACTGGAAGGGAAACTCAGCTACGTCACGTACTGGGAGTACTTGCCGGGCATCGAGCAACACGTTCGGCCTCCTTCTTTGCCTTTCCCAGTCTTCCATGCTCAACCTTCTTTGACACTCATACTTCTCTTCTTTACTTAATAACATTATTAATAAGCCTAATACGTCTAATACTTGAACAATTAAACAATGTTCCTTTCACCTTTTTTTTTATTTCTTTATCTTTCTCTGTCTGTCCCATCCTCCTCTCCGTGCTCTTTCTCTCACCCTCTCCCCATCTTTCTCTGCCTGCCCCATCCTTCTCTCCATGTTCTTTCTCTCACCCTCTCCCCCGTTGCGTCACGGTATCCGATTGATGTTTCCAGATCTGGTTTCCTGGAACGGAACACGCGGATGAGCAGAAGATTCATTTCGAGGCAATCGGACTTCGTCTCACATTTCTATGTGGATTTGTAGTAAGCGGAGAAGCGAGGTCTGGCCTTTTTTATTCTCCCAGAAGAAATGATATCTCGACTGTTCTAGAAATGATTTGACAGCCTACGAATTGGTTGCAGATACGTGGGAGTGTGGCAGCGGAGACCGCCCGCGCTGTCCTCTTCAGAGGCATACGAAGCACACTATGGACTCCCTCTACACGACTGTCTCACCACCAATGCATTGCTCGCTAAACGGAACTTTGTTGCGCGGCACTTCACTGTCTTCCAACTCGGAACTCAAGTATTCTCTCTCTCTCTCTCTCTCTCTCTCTCTCTCTCTCTTTCTCTCTCTCTTTCTCAATCTTTCTCCCTCTCTCTTTCTCTCTTTTTTTTTCTCTCTCTCTCTCTCTCGCTCTCTCCCGATCTTTTCTTCTTCAGTTGTTATGCACTGGAATCTGGGAGCATGCCCCAGGCCACCGCCACTACATCCGAGTGGGGACTTCTCTGCAGTCGATGTTTTCCGAGTTCTCCTCTGAAGCTTCTCTCCTCCCTCATCAGATTAGTCATTATCTCTCCGCTCCTCGGACTGCTCAGTATGTCGTTCTGTGGAGTGATCTACACTCTGATCGCTTCCCGAATCCGCCACCCCTCTGGGATAATATGTTGGTTTCCCCACCCGTCAAGTTTACCATGCTTAACTGGAACTATTTTTAATTAAGGACTATTCCTTCGCAGTTCGTGGAGGGGTCAACTGCTTTACTTACTCCGGCTCAGCTTGCATTTGCTATCCAAAGAATCGAAGCTCTCATGAAAACATATGATCTGCCCGGACTGTCCATTGCCATTGCTAAGCATGAGAGACTCAAGTTTGCCGCAGGTATTAAAGAGAGAGAGGGAGGGAGAGAGAGAGAGAGACAGAGAGACAGAGACAGAGAGAGAGAGAGGTAGAGAGAGAGATAGAGAGATAGAGAGAGAGAGATAGAGAGATAGAGAGAGAGAGAGGTAGAAGAGATGTAAATGGGGGGAGAGGGATGTAGAGTGTCCCAATCTGCTTGTAGGCTTCGGCTACTCCGACATCCGTCGTGGTGAGCGTGTCTCTCCCACTTCCCTCTTCCGAATTGGCTCTGTCTCCAAGCCAATCACTGCTTCCGCTCTCTTTCTTCTGGTAGATCGTGGCCTTGTTAATATCGATCAGCCCATCTTCGGAGGAGTCACTTCTCTTTTTGGTAATGTCTTTTAAATACGTTCATTCTTTTTATTCTAGTTTTTTTTTATTCTAATAAGTTTTCAGGAAATTTGTACGCGACAAACGGCTCGTATGGAAAGTATGTTGAGATGGTGACTCTGCGGAATCTGCTGGAGCATTCCACCGGCGAGTTCTTCCACTTTTCACCCACCCCTTCATATTCTCCCTCTACATTACAAGCGCATATTTTCTCCTTTACTTTTTGTATTCCGTGAAGGTGGTTGGGACAATGAAGAAGGCGATGTGGCGTGGTCTCAAGGAAAGGCAAACATATCAACGCTGGTCCGAACGGTAGTTCCCGTTGGTACGTTCCACATCTCATGACTTCCTTCCTTGACAGGTCCTGGGTGGTGATCTGCCCGCCCCTCCAGGACGTCGCTGGGTCTACTCCAACTTTGGCTATCTTCTGATCGGACTAGCCATCGAGCGCATCTCTGGTCTGAGCTATGAGACCTTTATCCACTCCTCGCTTTTGGCTCCTGTTGGCGCAGCTGATACCTTCCTCGCCAGAGCCACTCTCATGCAGAGAGCCAGGTTGCAAATCTGATAGAAAGTGAGAGAGAGAAAAAGAACGAGTGAGACAGACAGAGAGAGAGAGAGAGAGACAGAGAGAGAGAGGGACAGAGAGAGAGAGAGAGAGAGAGAGAGAGAGAGAGAGAGAGACAAAGACAGAGCGGGCAGCGAACCAGTCGTTGTGCAGCAATGAAGTTCTATACTACATGAGCGGGTCAGGCCTTGGCTTCGACCCGTACGAGATGCTCCCCCCTCAAAGAATCGGCCCCTGGGGCGGCTGGGTCGCCAATCCCATTCAGATGCTCAAGTTCCTGGTTAGTTCCCCTTGCCCCCCCCATTCCATATTCCATGTACTTCTAGGCAGCAGTGGATGGATCCCGAGTGAGAAGGGACATTCTGTCTGAGCGGGCCATTGTCGAGATTGCGACGGCTTCCAAAGTCTCGAATGGAACATACGGTAGTTGCAGTGAGTCATGCCGAGTGTAACAAGACTGATCCGTGGTTGCTGAGGTCTGGGCTGGTCGATAAATGTGATGGGGTTCAATGGATGGCAACACGATGGACGTATGCCTGGTGCTTCTGCGATGCTCGTTAGACTGGCCTCGGGCCACTCCATGGCCATCACTACTAATAAGGTTCCTGCTCTTCTTCTTCCCCTTCATCACTCTCTGCGAGTCTAGGAATTCACGGAACGCGAGTTCTTCCACGACGTGGCTTACACTCTGCACCACTTGACATCGGAATGTGACTGGTGGAATGATAGTAATGATCTTTTCCCACCGAATTGAATGCAGTTTTCTTTTTCCTCAAATCCTCCTCAAGATGCGGTTATCTCACAAGTTCCCAATCGTGTACCACTCTTACCCAAGCTGAATATTCACTCAAATACGCTTTATTCCTTGTATAAATTAATTTGATACCGTACTCGAATGAACATGAGCATCAAGCAACGCGGCAAGTTCCATTCTGTTGGAATGCTCCTAGCAGACTGCGGGCGATAACCATTCGCTGGATCTACAACAAGGAGACCTGATGTCACCAAAGAGGGGGATCAAAAGGATAACCTGAGAGGTTCCCTCGTAGATCTGGAAGATCTTCGCATCACGCATCAGTTTCTCAGCCGGGTACTCGCAGTTGAAGCCAGCGCCACCAAAGATCTGCAGAAGGGGAGGAGAGAGATGAAGAATAAGAGAGAGAGAGCGAAGAGAGAATGAGGAAGAGGGAGAGTGAGTACAGAGATATGAAGAAGAAGAGAGAGAGCGAAGAGAGAATGAGGAAGAGGGAGAGTGAGGAGAGAGATGAAGAAGAGAGAGAGCGAAGAGAGAATGAGGATGAGGGAGAGTGAGTAGAGAGATGAAGAAGAGAGAGAGCGAAGAGAGAATGAGGAAGAGGGAGAGTGAGGAGAGAGATGAAGAAGAAGAGAGAGAGCGAGGAGAGAGAAAGAGAAAGAGTGACCTGCACAGCATTGGTCGCAGCCTGGTTGGCCATGTCTGCCGCGAAGCACTTCGCAATGGAAGCGTAGTAGGACGAGCGAGTCTCAAGAGGGGATTCTCTTTGTAGTTTGATAAGCTAAACGAGCAAAGAAAGTGAAGAAAACGGAAGTAAGAATGATTGCTTCACCTGGTTGTCAACATCCATTGCGGCCTTGTAAGTAACGAGACGAGCGAGTTCTAGGTTGATTGCCATGTCAGCCAGCATGAACTGTACTGCTTGGTGCTGCAATCCCACTCATTATCCAGCTGCCATTCCTCCACCACAACCAACATTGGCAATCTGAGTGCCGAAAGTCTTCCTCTCGAGTGCGTACTTCGTGGCTTCCTCAAGACATCTCCACTGCAGTCCAAGTGCTCCAGCCGCAACTCCAGGACGAGTCATGTCGAAGGCACCCATTGCAACCTGCCAGTTCCGAATACTAATCAACAGTTCATCAAAACATTAATCCAGGAAAACTTAATCAACAATTATTTAGGAATGCAAGTAAGCATTCCAGAAGCGAACCTTAAATCCCGCTCCAGGAGCACCGAGAACGTTCTGTGCAGGGATGCGGACGTCTTCGAAGGTAATCAGGCGGGTGTCCGCGGCCTTCTGTCCCATATTTCTCTCCTGAAATGACAATGTGTGGGCAGAGCACGTCAAGTCCATGCAAAAGCATGAAACAGAAAAGAGACCTTCTTGCCGCGGATGATGCCAGGAGTGTCTCCGTCCACGACGAAAGCAGTGAAAGCCTTGCCGGCGGGAGTCTTGGGGTCGGGGTCGGAGCGGGCGAGAACGAAGAACCACTTCGCGTGGCCACCACCCGTAATCCAAGCCTAGCACTGACTGGTAGATCACTCTGAGGAGTAGAAAGAGACTACCTTCGTGCCATTGACGATGTACTCGTCTCCCTTCTTCTCCGCCTTCGTCTTCACTCCATTGACATCCGAACCAGCTCCCGGCTCAGTCACACAATACGATGCAATGCATGGCTCAGCCGCCAGCATCCCTGCAATCCATAGCTTTCTAAAATTTCGATATTTCGAGCATAACGGCATATAATGGAATTAGCAATATTCAACATGAATTAATTGTGTCCGCCGTCCCTTTACTCATCCTTCCTCGGGGTTCTGGGAGCCCCATTTTCTTATAAATATCGGACTAGACATATCTACCGAATAACGCTTTCTTTCAACAAAATAGTCATGGTACTGGCGAAGAAGAGAACGAGCTAACCGAGATACTTCTTCTTTTGTTCCTCATTGCCTGCAATGTACACAGGAGCGATAGCAAGAGAGGGTCCCATGATGGCAAGTTGAATGCCCGTGCAACCGAAGGCAAGGGCCTCGGCAACCAGGACGGTGTCCATCGTGGACATCCCCGGACCGCCTGCAATGCACTGAATTATGACAAACTTGAATAATAACTGAAAATGAGGTAACTCACCATATTTCTCGGGGATTTGGGGGTTGATGAACCCAAGGGCGTGAGCTTTCTTGATGACATCCCATGGGAATTCGCCAGTCTCGTCATGCTTGGGAGCAACTGGAATCATCTCCTCCTTCGCAAATTTAACAGCCGAGTTTTGGATCTCGCGCTGCGTCTCAGAGAGATCTGAATAGTTAGTTATGACATACAGAACCACTCAAGAAGAAGTACCGAAAGAGAGCATCCGCGAGGACTGCGGACATCTCGAGCGAGCGGAGCAGAGACGGAAGACATGACGAGACAGCATCTGATTTGGGATGGGCAAACTCACTCCAAGAGTACATTTCAAAGAGAAAGTACTTCCAGCTGGGCAGCAAACCCGAAACAACAACACATCACGCTAATTAAACTAATCAAATAATTTATGCATTTAGAGTTCTGGAAAAACATATATTTATATTCACAAACAAATGGCATTTAGTACGCGCCGTTCGTCTTGACTCGGGCGAGGAGCTGACGGGCAATCACCATTCGTTGCACCTGCAATTCAAGCATTCAAGAGAGACGGGTTAGAAGGGGAGAGAGGCAGATAGAGGAAAGAGACAGACAGAGAGAGAGAGAGAAGAGAGAGAGAGAGAGAGAGAGAGAGAGAGAGAGAGAATGAGGAAGAGAGAGCGATGAAATAACAATGAGAGAGCGAAGACAAAATTTTCATACCTGAGAAGTTCCCTCATAGATCTGGTAAATCTTGGCATCTCGCATGAGCTTCTCCACTGGGTATTCTGTGTTGAATCCGGCTCCTCCGAAGATCTAAAACAAAAACCTTGGACAAAAATCAATGCAGGGTTGTGAATGGTGTGTTGGTTTAAAAGAAATAAGATTAAAAGAATGTGTACTTAAAGAGAGAATATAAAATGAGACCTGGACGGCATTCGTGGCAGCTTGGTTGGTGGCATCGGATGCGAAGCACTTGGCAATGGAAGCGTAGTACGCCCCCGGCCGACCCAACTCCACTTCCATCGCACTCTTGTAGGTCATCAGACGGGACAACTCCGTGTTCATCGCTATGTCTGCCAGCATGAACTGCACTGCTTGATGCTGAACAAGAAAAGGTCCATGCCATCGTCCCCTTCTCAGTTCAGTAAACTTATAAGGGCATAGAGATAGGAAGGGAAGGCATCAACCAAAACCGATCGTCAGCAGAACCGCTTTATATCAATAGCGAGTGACTTGCCGCATCAAAAAGAGTAGGGGGCTTCTTCATATGCCAATTCTTTTCCTATTTTTCCCCTCTCATGCAAAAAAGGAAAGTATTCGTTTCAAACCAGTGCTGAACAAGGTTCGGTTCATGACTAAAGACTGGGGGGTTAAAAAAGTTCTTTTTTTCTGTTAAAATCATATTTATTAGAGTAAATGCCCTCTTTCAGGCAAAAAAAGTGGGATATGGGTTTCAGCAAGTTTCTGGGCAGCCTGGGGGGGGGGGGGGGGGTAACACGGCGCATACGCCGATTTAGTTTAGCACAGTTGATCTTTCGAAGAGAAGCTCAAAACTAACATTAGCAATGTGGGTTCCGAAGGTCTTCCTCTCGAGAGAGTAACGAGTGGCTTCATCCAGACAACGGCTGGCTAAGCCGGCAGCCATTGCAGCTACCAACGGACGAGTCTTGTCGAAGGTCTTCATCGCCACCTTTATCGTACTCTCTTCTCTTCCAAAACTTTCAAAACTAATCCACTTCATCACTTGGTTTTAATAAAGCAAAATACAAAATGAGGTATGACTTGCCTTGAATCCTTCGCCGGGGGCTCCCACAACGTTCTTCGCAGACACTCGGACATCCTCAAATGTGATTCCACGAGTGTCAGAGCAGCGCTGGCCAAGGTTGATTTCCTGGAAAACTGAAATGATAATCAAGCACAGAAATAACACAAACAGAGAGAGAGAGAGAGAGAGAGAGAGAGAGAGAGAGGACAGAGAGGGGGGATTAGGGGGGGGGGGGAGTCAGACCTTCTTTCCGCGATGGATGCCAGGAGTGTCAGCTTCGACTGCAAAAGCCGTGAATGCCTTGCCAGCGGGAACTTTCGGATCGGGATCCGAGCGAGTAAGCACGAAGTACCTGAACATTTCAATACCAATTAATACTAAAATATTTGTCTATGCGGTATTTTTCTGACAGTCAATCCACACTCTATCTTTTCTCATTTTGGAACATAATTTTATGGCCTCATAAAGTTAGATATTTAGCCAGCGATGTGCATGCGTTGCATTTTTTGCGGATTTAATGTACTTATCAAACGGAAGGAAAATACATGACACTTCCCTCAATGCTATAAACCTACCCGGTTTTTATCTGAAATTAAAAATGAATTGTGTTATCAGCTTTTGCATTGTCAATGCTTCCAGATCAGTTCAACATTTCTTTGTGAAACGCATTCCAATCAAATCAGATGTCAATTGATTGAGGCCGCTATACTTTTAAGGTGAGACAGTAAGGTGAGAAACAGGAAAAGGAAGACCAGAAAAGCAAAATGGAAAAGAGAGGAGAAAAGTGCATCACCAAAAGTGGGAAAAGGAAAAAGAATAAGGACTAGCGTCAGTTGCACATAGTGAAAAGTCACTGCAGGGGCGAGGGAAGAGAGAAAGAGAGAAAGGATATGGAAAGAGACACGTGGCGATTCGTGTGTAATGAAGAGAAAGCTATCAAAGTCGGCACTCGATTCAATAAAAATGGACTTTGGACCGATAAGAACTTCGTCTCAAACACGATGATAAGACTGGAGAGAAATTAAACAGCCCTGATATGAACAAGGGAACAAGTGACGTCAGCAACGGGCTAGAGTGTTCAAAATAAAAGTATCTAAGAAGAATTTACATGAAGGATGGAAAAAGAAACGAACCAACTGGCGACGCCTCCGTTGGTAATCCACATCTTGCTGCCGTTGATGACGTATTCGTCTCCTTTCTTCTCGCATTTCATCTTAATTCCGGCCACATCGGAACCCGCGCCTGGCTCGGTCACACAATACGCCTCAATTGAATCTCATGAAAGCATCAAGTAAAAACCTCTGAGAACAGCAACAAACTCGCTAGAATACAAACAAAAACAAAGTCAATTACAATGTCGTGTAATGACTCTGCCATTTTCAAGCACAAGAAGAAAGAGCAAAGATATATCAGAAAAGGAGAAATTTCATTTAAAATATGAAGGAACATACGGCCATGAGGGGTTCCTCAGTCATTCGCGTGAGGAAGCGTTTCTTGATGTCATCACTAGCAGCGAGGATGAGAGGAGTCTCGGCCAAGTCGTTGCCGAGGACTGCCGTGCCAATTCCAGTGCATCCATACGCGAACTCCTCCCCGATGATGGCGTTGCTTACCATGTCCAGGCCAAGGCCGCCTCAACACACAGGAGATGCCAGAGAACAACACTCAGCCACGAACCATATTCCTGCGGCACATCCGGATTCAAGAAGCCCATGGCATGGGATTTCTTGATGATGTCCCAGGGGTACTCCATCGACTTGTCATACTTCGCAGCCACGGGGATGATCTCTTCCGAAACGAACTTGCGAACAGTCGAGCGCAGCTCATTGTGCTCAGGAGTAAACTCTAAAGAAGGGAACCACGTGTAAACAGCTAATCAGTGCGATGGTGAAGACAACTATGATAAGGAAACCAGCAAAGCACAACAACGGACCAAAGTTGAGTCCAGCTGACGAAGCTCTGGCTGATTGAACTGCGCGGCTGGCAGCCTCCAGACACCGTCCCCGCGAGAGCATTCTTAAAGAATAAATAAATTCTACAAACTGTTCATCATAAGAGAAACATTGGGCCGATAGTCGAATCCATGCCAATTCTATGAAAAATGATAACCAAAATTGTGTACTCAAAAAGCTGAATTCACTGCCCTTCAGGAGACAGCTGAAACAAACTGAAGCGTGCACGTACCATGTAGTTCGTAGCTTTCACCGCAAAATTTTATTTTGATTTAGCGCCTTTGGAGTCTTTAAACGAATTCCCTTAGTGTTTTAAACAAAATATGTTTTAAGAACCACATCACCAGGCAAATTTTTAAGAGGAGGAATGTTTCAAAATAAGTAAATTAAGCGGTCCCATCCTCGTTTTAAAGGTCTTCGGTGGTTACATCTACATATTTTTTGAAGGAAGATGACGTCGGAGTTTGGCAATCCACTCAAGAAGTTCAAGCTCGTCTTCCTTGGAGAGCAAAGCGGTAATTCCATTACTTCATCTTGACTTTAACCTCCGAGAACGTGCTTGCAGTTGGCAAAACATCCTTGATCACACGCTTTATGTACGACAGTTTCGACAACACTTACCAAGCTACCATTGGCATTGATTTCCTCAGCAAGACTATGTATCTGGAGGACCGAACCGTTAGTTTCAAAGAAATTGAAGTTTGCGGTGCGTGCATGAAATGAGAGTTGCAGGTGCGCCTTCAACTGTGGGACACGGCCGGCCAGGAGCGCTTCCGCTCCTTGATCCCCTCGTACATCCGCGATTCCACCGTCGCCGTGGTTGTCTACGACATTACCAGTTTGTCATTTTGTTTCTCAATCAGTCTGACGGATTTTGTCATTTTTTTGCGTAAATAAAACAAACGGAAGGTCGCTTAAAACCACGTCAAAATTTGCATGTGTTTCTATATGGCGTACACAATTGGGATCATTCTTTAGTTTATCCTTTCTTGGAGGCTAGCAAGGAAACATTCATAGATCCGCCGTCGCAATTTTTCGTGTCATTTCTGGAGCGCAGTCCTTCGTTGGCGGGTCCTTGTTGTCCTTCCCGTACTTTTCTTCGTTCTTGGGGATATCTTGGCAGATGGTGCCCATGCTCATCTCAGCCTTTCCGGCTTCGATCGCTTGTTTACCCTTCTGTTGCTGGCCATCCACGAGTTCCTTTTCGTATCTTACCATGGTCAGCTCTTCCCTGCGTGTTCGTCGCATCTCTTCCCTTAAAAGCAGTTGATGTTTGAGCTCAATTCTCTCTTGTGATCCTAGACATTTGTTCGTGTAAGGATTTTTAAGAAGAAAAAAAAGAGGTTAACTGTTGGATTGTGATAGCCTTCTGCCTCCCTTCCAATTCTTGTTTTAACGTTTGGACTTCTGCTTCAGCATTGGCAACATTGTGTGAGAGATCCTTGATTGCTTCCTCTAGTTCAGCCTTCCATATTGCCTGAAGACGCTCACTGTTTCAATGACTTTTCTGGAAATTGCTTCTAATCGCTTGTTAAGTAACTCAGTAGCCAAGACTGAGCAATTGCTGTGAAGAGAATGTTCTCAGCACAACAGCCAACAATGATTCCTCGTAACCGTTGATTCCGTAGCTTCCTTGACGAGCTCCTCCAAGCTATTCTTCTCCATTTCCTTGACTAGGCACCGCCCCTTATCCGGCAAACATGATGGAAACAACAATGGCAACGATGGGAACTCCTTGTTATGCTAGAAAGTGCATTTATTTTAGACTTTGAATATCCTATAATAGCACTAGACCGTGAATGCGGAAATACCCGCTGTCACTTGCAGATTCCAACTCATTCCACCAGACTTCCAAGTGGATCGACGATGTCCGGACTGAGCGAGGAGGAGATGTCATTATCATGCTCGTGGGCAACAAGACTGATCTCAGTGACAAGAGGTTCCCTCTTTCATACTCACTTTGTTTGACTGTAAAAGTATTGTTCAGGCAAGTGTCGACTGAGGAGGGAGAGCGAAAGGCGAAGGAATTGAATGTCATGTTTATCGAGACTTCTGCGAAGGCTGGCTACAATGTCAAGCAGGTAGTGTGGTTTGAACACTCTCGAAAATATTTCCTTTCAAATTGATGGGTCCTTTCATTTACATTGAGGAGAAGGGTTTTCTACATTAATACATTTCGGATTTTGAGCTAGTTCGAATTTATTGGGTTTGGATTTTCCTTGCCTGGACATATGTTAAAATCATGCGTTGAAAAGGATGGGCTGTGCCCCCCCCCCTCCGCCAATCATAGCTGAACAAGGTCCGGCGCAGGACTCCAGGCCGGGGGGTGGGGGGGGGGGGGGGTACAAAGCCGAAAAAATGACTTTTTCGGTCAAAAATCACCTTTCTTGTTAAAAAAGCGCCTTTTTCAAGCAAAAAAATGTTTCATCCGGGGGGGTTCAACGGAATTTTGAGCCGGCCGGGGGGGGGGGGGGGGTGCAACACGGCGCATGCGCCGCCCTTGCTCAGCAATGCCGCCAATCCTTCTTTGTCCAATATTTGTAAAATGCGCTATAGTAGCACGCTTTCATAAATTTCATTAAAAAAATTCCCCCGTATTCTCTGTGATATTCCATTGTTTCTTCTACCCTCCTCCCCACTGATTGTAGCATATTAACCTATTAGTAAAAGTTAGAATCCAAGTACTCCGTTTGTGCACTTTAAAGTTGTTCCGAAGAATCGCCGGAGCTCTTCCGGGAATCATCAAGGAGGACGAGAGGGCTGAGCCAGGTTTCTCTTTTTCTTCTTTCTTCCCTTTTTCTTCTTTCTTCCAATTTTCAACTTGTGCCAGATTGTCAAGCTGGTTTATAACGTGGGGGATAAAAAGCTGATCAGATAAAAAGATTCCTATGGGAAATTATGACTTGATATTATCCTGTGTTTGAATTATTAACATTGCAACAATATTGTGTTAGCGAACCACATACTAACACAATAACGCTGGTTTTCTCTTATTCATATTCTAACAATAATTGCACTTTTTTGGAAATGGTAGCACCACGGAGTTTTGTACTTGTGACGGTGGTGGCAGTGATTAGCGTGTGTTTGGAAGAGTAGGCTTTGGTGAGCTGTGCAGAATGACATAGTGGTACTTGTTGTGACGTGAGTGCAATGTGCCTGAATTGTATGGATATGGAGAGAGAGAGAGAGAAAGAGTCGTGGTGTTTCAGTGAACGAGATCAAGCTGACAGCAGAAGATGCGAAGTCTCCCTCCCCCGCCTGCGCTTGCTGATCCCCTCTTCACTTCATCTTCCATGTCAACTAACGTCGCTTCTTTGCATGCTAACCAAGTGAAGCACAGATTGCACAGCCTCTTTCTTTTTTCTTGAGATAATATGGCCGGCCGTGTCAGCTCATGAAATTGCAGGCCAAATCGTGAACATGGACCCAATCAAGCAACGGCAAATCATGACTGACGAGGGCTCTTGCTGGTGTTAGGCAACTTCCGATTCTCCACTCCTCCCTTCTTTCCACATCGACCCTACGACTTCTTGGGGGTATTCAGGCACGCCTTTATATTACAATATTTACAGCATTCCTAGTTTTCCTATAAATGACCTATTTGACACTTCAACATGAGTATATTCTTTTTTGCGTTATTTACGCGAGGTGAATGGGTGTAAAATGATATGCTCTGGGGTTTTTTGTAATACCGTAGCTGAATACCACCCTCGTAAGTTATTTTACTTTTGTTTGTGAATGCTTTCGTCTTCTGTAAAGCCCAGCTTAAACATGAAAAAGCCGTATGCGGACGATGTGCAATTTCTTCTTCTTATTGATTACTCCTAGTGATAAGGTGCATAATGAAAATGCTCTTCTATGTCATTTTGGATGTCATCCCTAATTGCGCATTCGGCTTCCCCTGTATTCTTTTGCAAATATTATCCTTCGTTCATATTATATTAAATGGAATAGAATTACGAAAGATTTATGATATCTATGCTAACTTATTGACGCGTCATATTGGGCCTCTTGTGAATGTGAATGGAGTTGGAAGAGAGCTGGAGGAGGAATTCGATCTTGTCATTAAGTTCAGTGAATCAGTCGTTCCCGTTCAAAACAATGTACAACCTGGGATTTCCCGATGTGATCAAGGTTCATTTTCGCACGCCCTTCTCAATCCCATTTAATCACTGGTTGGGTTGGCTTCTCCGCTCTGGCAGTCTCTACTTCCTTCCGTGTCTGTGTCTCCCAATATCTCAGCTTCCTTCTCCACATCTAGCTTCTCATGATGTCTCTCTATTCTCCGTGCACTCTCATCGGGCTGTTTCTGCTAATCCACAGTCGCTTTTGTGATATCCATCCGTTCCGTTTTATACGCTTGACATATTCGTTGTGCATAAAATAATGCGATGGGCTTAAAAGTGAAGCGGAACAAGCGATACAAAAGGAAACGGTAACCTCGAACTGCAAGTGACATGACATTCTTTTGGTAGATATGAGTTCAACGGATTGTGGCTGGCGATGGGATGAGACTAGTCTTGAGGTGCTGAGTAAAAGAGGTTTCTTCTGGGAAGAAGTCGAAGGGGCTGATTGATGGGAGCGAAGCGGAAGAGGGAGGGAGTGCAGGCACTGCCGTGGCTGCCGAAGCGGCAGATGCACTCCTCCAGGACACACACGAACAGGGGAGGGCAATCCGAGGAAGACAAGCAACTCCCGCTCACTGCAAAGTCAATTCTATTTCATACTCTTTCGGATTATCCCTCCTGCACCCGTTCGAATGCTAAAATGAGGTACAGATGGAAGAGCAAGGAGACCATGAGGGTGGATAGCGTAGGGTTCAACGGTGGCAGAGTAAGACTTCAGATGGAAAAGGCCAACGAAGGAGTACTGAAGCGTATGGTGAAAAGGGAAGACGTGAAATACGAAGATGTTCATACTAGGGAACGAATTATTCTATTGGTGGATTGAAGAGAATCTTTCTTGGGGATCCGTCACTTCCGAAAGCCCTGCGTCACGGGTATTCTGGATAGAAGATTAGACGCAACGTAGTAGTGAATGAGAAGAAGATGTCATAGTGACTGGGTACTTTTTCAACTCCTCAGGTGATAAGCTTATTAGGGTTTCCGATTTCCGTCTGCGCATTTGGACATATTATAAAGATCTGCTCATGGCTGCAATGCACAACAGAAAGTGTACAGATGAAGCAAGAAAGGGGGAGATGAAAGGCGTCTTTATTTGTAAGATGAAGACACCTCTATTTATCTCCCCCTCTTTGCCTCTCTAAGAATAGCCAGAGACTGCGCAAGCTCATCCCAAATAGAAATCGTTGTATTCAGTCACCTGAGTGCGCGCAGAAGGAAATTCCCAATGCAAGCATCGCATTCTAGTTGTCATTACTCGTCATCCATGAATATTCATATAACAGATCTACTACTCATTCTTCACTTCATGCTTACTTACGCTGTCTCCCGTATCTTTCTCTCGCATTATCTCTCTCTCTCTCTCTCTCTCTCTCTCTCTCTCTCTCTCTCTCCCCCTCTGTCTATCTCTCTCACTCTGTTCCTCCTCTCTCTCTCTCGCTTTCTCCCTCATTATCTTCCTCTTTCTTTCGTTTCTCTCTCATTCCCTTCCTTCCTGTTTCTGTCTGTCTCTATCTCTCTCTCTCTCTCTCTCTCTCTCTCTCTCTCTCTCATCTCTCCTCTCCATTCCTGTCTATATCTCAATCTCCATCTCTCTCTATCTTTGCTCTTTTCACAGATCGGTTTTACATTTACTCTCTGATATATATTCGTGCAAGTTTATTCTAATAAGAGTTGCTTGAGATCGTTTTTACAACATTCAAAGGTCAGAATGGCCAAGCAAAATATTCCGAGAAGCAATCGTCCAAACATGAAAATAGAACTTTTTCAGGTCAACCATCCAGTAGTACAGGCTTCGTTGGCTACGATAAATATTAAAATTCGGTATATATTTTACTTTTATTTCACCCGCTATTTAATGTACTAAGAGTGAGCAGAACGGAACAAGAAAATAACTGACTGTAAAATATTGTTGAAAATATTTATAGACTGTTATTTCCTCATGTAGTGATCTCTCTTTCTCTCTCTCCCTCTCTTTCTCTCTCTCCCTCTCTTTCTCTCTCTCCCTCTCTTTCTCGCTCTCCCTCTTTTTCTCTCTCTCCCTCTCTTTCTCTCTCTCTCCCTCTTTTTCTCTCTCTCTCCTTCTCTCTCCCTCTCTTGCTCTCTCTCTCTTTCTCTCGCTCTGTCTTTTTCTCTCGCTTACCTCTAGGAAGCATAGTGACGAGTGCGAGTAGTGCGACAGCGTGAAGGGCGAGCGTCATGGTGGCAGAGGAGGCAGCCGTGAAGTGCCCGAGATGCCCGTGGGGCATGAAGAGGCCCCGCCCACTCTGCTTTCTCCTACTCCTCCTTCTAATCTTCCCTTTCATAATCATCAAGGCGTAAAGATGTTTTGAACAGTGGAACAAACAGTGGATTATTCACGTTTTTATTTTCCGGAAGTGCATGAGAAATAGTAGAATGGGGCAGAGAGTGACACATGGATATCGCGAGAATGGGGCAGAGAGTGGATATCGCGAGGAACCTATCCGATTTCGTCCGAAGCTGCACAGGACATGCAACTTTAGATATCCTTTTTCAGCTCAATCGTATTTATTCGTTCCAGAACCTACAGATGTAGTAATACATAGAGAAATATATTACTCTTGCTCGTCCATCTTCTTTCTTCCTTATGTCTAGAATCTTCTCTCATCCTTCGAAATGAAAATGTACAGGCGTCATGAAGTCTTTACAAACCAACCATTTCTTTCTCTTACTTGTTATTATCTCTATAATATATATTTTATGCAGTAGAAGAAGTAAGCAGCCTCAGGGCTGTTTAGATGGCGAGAGGAATCAGAGAGTGGCTAAGGAGATTGGAAGAGGCCTCTTCTGCAACCAATTATCATGAGATCATGCCACGACAAATGGCTAATTATGGGGAATTGCGAAACAGAGGATAAAGAGAGAGAGAGGGAGCGAGAATTAGCGATAGTAGAGAGAGAGAGAAAGAATGGGAGATAGAAGAGACGGAGAAAGAGAGAGGGAGAGAGAGATAGTGAGAGATAGAAGAGAGAAAGAGAGGGAGAGAGACGTACACATCAGGTCTTCTGTGAGTTGGGTGATTTGAAGAGGAAGAAAAGGGTGAGGAGGATTCTGGCATGAGGACTGCAGTAGATTCACGTAGTTCGTCTTCATCCTCTCTGCATGAATCTGACAGTTGTCAACTCAAAAGGTTCAGCGAGACAAGGAAAGAGGAACACTATAGTATGTGCTCACTTTGGTAAGCTCATTCAATTCTAATGCTTCCTTGCACAAAAGGAATGAACCCATCAAATATTTCACATGACATAACTAAAGATAGCTCCTTATTCTTGTTTATTCCATGAACAATAAGACCTTGTGGTTGTACGTTTCCAATGCTCAAGTCTAACTGGATGAGATCGGAAAGAGTTGGTTGCTGGGCGAGGAAGATCCGGCAGATCGGACAGTCGTTGCAGCTTCTCAGGGACTTGACTGTGTCGAAGTTACGATGGTTGGCAAGGTGGCGGAGGAAGGCCGCGTTCTCTTCCGGCGCTGCTCCTTCAGGCACACTTTCTCTCTCTCTCTCTCTCTCTCCCTCTCTCTCTCTCTCTCTCTCTCTCTCTCTCTCTCTCTCTTTTGCGCTCTCTCCTTCTCTCTCTCTCTCTTTCTCTCTCTCTCTCTCTCTCTCTCTTGCGCTCTCTCCTTCTCTCTCTCTCTCTTTCTCTCTATCCTTCTCTCTCACTCTCTCCCTCATTCACTTTCTCTCTCTCGCTCTCACATCATCCCCTTTCCAAGCTTCCTCATGAACTAGTGAACTATGCAGTACAATTGTATGGAATACATCCTTTGTTTCACCTTTCTCGAGAAACAAGTCTTTGTTCCATTCTTCAATTTACAGATCTATGGAAAATGTGTATTTTTGTGTTGAAGTGTTGATGCCATTGAGAGAATAATCGACCACGTCATAACTTGAATGACGTCATTGAGATTGCGATAGACGAGAATGAGTTATTAAGTGATGATGAAGAGAAAAAGAATGCGAACCAGAAGAAGCGATAAGTCGAGAGGGAAGAGGAGGAAGGAGAGGAACTCCGATGTTGCGAATGTGAGACCTCTTCATCGTTGGCAGATTCGACAGCGAGGAGATGGCTGCCGGTGACGGAGGCCATTCTTCAGGCAACTGGAAGACATTAGAAAGGGAACCATTTCGAACATTATGTACACGCTCTGATGTATATACTAATGGCAAGAATGAAAATAGCGAGAATTCTGCAGCATCATTTAGCCAGGCCAAGGACTGCGACCACTGAAAGAATGCTTTGACCTGCTGAGGAGAAGGCTGAATGCCATGGATCCTCTGCAGCTCTTCCTCTTCATAGTCAGGAGTTGGCTCCGTGGGAGGCGACTTCTTCTTCGACGACGAAGAAAAGGGAAATCGTAGTCTGGCGCAGGAATGAACATTTCTGCAGCTCAAACTCACGCAACCACGAACCGCCGTTACGCAACTGAAATGGCTATTAAAACTTGGAAACAGATTGTAGAATGGTAAGATTTGTGTAAAGAAAAAGAGCGAGAGAGAGACAATTACCTGAGAGAGAGAGAGAGAGAGAGAGAGAGAGAGATCAATGAAGAGAGAAAGGGGGAGAACAGTCCATTTTAGAGAGAGTAAAGAAGAGAAATGTGAAGAAAGAATGATAAAGCGTATGATAAGAAGGCTTGAGAAGGTGCCAAGCAGGAGATCAGTCTTATCACTTATTCTATCACATGGCATTATTTTCTTCTTGGCAGCGTTTAGCTTGTCACAAAATGATGGCTACCAAATATTAATTTATCTTCAATTTATCAGTTGAGTGACTAAAGAGGAGACGGAATTACAAGAATTGGACGAAGGTAAGTACCGTGGAAGGGAAGATGTAGAGAGTACTACTGATCGGGATCATCCTGATCGTGAGGCAACACATAAAATGAAATATTCTTAAAATTACGAGAGGAAATACAAATATTTTTGTCAAAATCTAAGATAATAAACTATTAAAGAAAACGAAAAGAAGGTAAGAATAGCCCAGTGCTGTAGTGAGAAATAGAAAGTGGCCAGGCAACCTCCTTTCGCCGCTGATCCTATAGAATTATGGCCATTTCCGCTTCTTATCGTCGCTTCTTTCTTTCCTGTTTCTTTCCGTTTCTGGTTCACCGTGTTGCTTACATTAGATAAATGATTTTTCCCCGCGAGCTTCTGATCTGTTTTCCTCTAATAGTTTGTTCAACGTCTCTCTCTCTCTCTCTCTCTCTCTCTCTCTCTCGCTGCTCTCTCCCTCGCTCTTTTCCTCTCTTTCAATCACTCTCGCGCGCACTCTCTCTCTCTAGCTCTAGGTCTCATTCCCATTGCTTTTCTTTCTATCTCTCACACTCTGATGTATTTTTCAATCTCTGTCGCGCAATACATGTCTCTCTTTCATCTTCATAGGAATAGACGAAGCTGTCTGATTTCTCAATCACTTCAACGTAAGCTGAGTGATCTCTTTCCATGCCAGGCTGCATATCCGGTTTGTCTTCGTTGTGTTGCTTTCATCGTTTATCGATAAGTCATTTCCACCCAGGACTGTTACGCACAGCACTTTGCCCCATTCAGTTGAGCCAAACAAACTTTCGTCCTTGAATTATTTCAAGGACCAAAGAATTTAGCGTAATTACGCAATCTCTCGAAATGACCATAGAAGATAGAGCAAGAAAGAGCGGAGCAGACATCACTGTGTCCCTCCTCTCGCCCCTTCTGTTCATTTGACCTCTAGAACATTTTTTGTGTGTACCTGTCTGCCCTCTTCCCCGTTACTCATTCTGTCTGCTCCATTTCGCTTGCCCATGGCTTCTCTCACTCCCTCCCCTCATCATTCCTTCTAAACATCCCGCATTTCGCTTGCTCCTGCCCTTGCTTTGCACTTCATCAGCTGTTCATTTTAACAAAGCGGGCAGCCCTTTTCATTTCCAAGATCTGCTTACCTAAGATACATCACATACCATTCGAATTCATGCAATTTATTCTGTCTAAATTCATGCAATTTGTCTAATTTTCATGCTACTGTATGCCCATACAATTATGCACGGCAATTCAAGCACGGCCATGAAAAATGGCTGCGCAGTTAGTAAGAATCGCACTTGCTAGGCTCCGCCCCTTTGCAGTCGGACAAACGCGTCACTTGTCAATTTGACCTTCCGCACGCTCTATCCCACCAGGTTACTGTACGCTTGACGGGGTATCCAGTGAAACAAACAGGACGCAACAGAATCAATAATTTGAAACTTTGCTTTGAATTTCCCGCATTTGAGATTTCGCGCATAAAACAGGGATTTTGCGCATAAAATGCGTGATATTTGGCTGCGTACCTGCAAGCTCCGCCCACTTCTCCGAAGCCATGGATCAAGGCTTCATGATGACCGCATTTATTAGGGGCTGAACGGCCGTGTTATGTCGGTTAATAGTCCATTGAGTCAAAGATATGACAGCATTTGTTTCATATTTCACGCCTCCATTTGCTTCTTTCCGCTCTTTGTTTGCTTGCTGGAAGTTACTGATCCTGATTACGGCCCGAGTGTATGAAGTTCTTGCCCTTCCGGATGTTCTATGTTCCTTTGTGGCTTTTCAGCTCCAGAATGGGCGAGGGGACATCGGAAGACGCTTCTCAACCAACAACATCTCGCCTTCGTCCGAATTCTGAAGAAGAAGCCCACTTTTTATCGCGTATTATGCTTTGGTTTGGTTTTAAAAACCTTTCTAATATAAATTGATTTGCATCTTTGACCGACTTCAGTTTCTTAACACCACTTTTCCGTCTTGGATGGAAAAAACGCTTGGAAATTGATGACATCTACGCCCCTCTCCAAGATCACAAATCGTCAATTGCCACTGCTCATCTCTCGACGTGTGTACATTGCATGAATAGGTAATCATTCCATTACAAACACTTTTAACAGTGCATGGCGGGACGAGAGGAAAGCAGCAAGAAGCAAGAATCGAAAGGCGTCCTTGCGGAAGACCATTGCTCGTACATATGGGTTCTCAATTCTTCAGCTAGGAATTCTGCTGCTTATCGAGGTTTGCTTTAGCATTTGTGCTGTGATGAGAAAGAATTGAATTGAAGGAAGCCTTCCACATCGCCCAGCCTCTCTTCATGGGAAGACTCATTCGATACTTCAAATTGTACAACTCGGGGCTCACGGAGACAGACGCGTCAGAGCACTGCTCTCCTGAAGCCATCCGAATGCTCCCTTTGTAGATATCTGAGTGCACTCGGAGTTGCTCTGACCGCCTTGCTGGCCACTGTCATCCATCATCCTTACTTTTATGGTCTCCAGAAGATTGGCCTCCAGATCAAATGTGCCGTTTCGGGTCTAATAGTCGACAAGGTATGTGATGGGTGGGGAGGGGTTGTTGGCAGTTAGACATTTCAGGGGCAGATGAGGCAATCGATTTACTCCATTAATCCTTTTTATTGAAGGGAATTCGCCTTAGCAGCTCTGCCCTGCACAAAACCACGGTTGGACACATTGTCAACATTCTCTCCACTGACGTTGCCAAATTTGATGTTGTCAGTTCGCCTTTCTGAAAAAGTAGAATTGCTAACTCTGTTCAACTTTTTGTTTAAATTCTTTTTTCAGGGATTTATCTTCATTCACTACATGTGGGTCGGGCCTCTTATACTTATTTCGTATGGATTTATTATCTGGCAGGTTCGTGGTCCATGTTTTTTTCCGCAAGTAATTTATTCAGGCAGGCGAAGTTATATTTTATAGATCCTCGGCCTGGCCAGTCTTGCGGGATTCGGAGTAATTGTACTTCTTCTTCCGCTCCAAGGATTCTTGGGAAAGACAATGGGAGAACTTCGTCGAACAATTTCTTCCCGAGCGGATAAGCGAATTTCCGTTATGTCGGAGATACTCGGAGGGATCAAAGTGATCAAGATGTATTCTTGGGAAGAAGCTTTCTCTGATCTTGTCGATGGCTTGAGGCGGTTTGTTCTTCTTCGTTTACTTTTATGGAACAGAACGAGGAGTTGTGAAGTTAGCATTTTATGTTCATTTTGAAGGCATGAGCTGGTAAGTGTGAAACGTTTCTGCTGCGTGCAGTCGACCATGCTGGGTCTGTTCTGGTCTACTGGGAAGTTGGTTGTGATGGGGGCTGCTGTTGCTTATGTTCAACTGGGCAATAACCTCTCGGCTGATACCATCTTTGTTGCCGTTAGTTTAATCATTTCATTGTATTTGAAAATTTTCTTTTCTTTTTCATCCCTTTTATGGATATTTTTGAAGAGGAAAGAGAGCTGCCCATGATTCAGGCTGCCTTGTTCAATTCATGTCGTCTGCCAGTCACTCTCTTTCTGCCTTTCTCCTTCCATTGTCTCTTTGAAATGTTCGTGGCCACTGATCGAGTTGAGAATGTTCTTCTGCTCGAAGAATTCGGAGAAGAGAACGAAGAAGAAGACAATTTCAATCTCGCCATTCTACCCAAAGAGAAGAGTGATCCAAAGGTTCATCTTCTCCCTTTTATCGTTTGCCTCGTTGTGAATTTATCATTGGTTTCTTCAGTCCCCGTTGCTGTCTCAATCCGAGGATGCAGAGGAGGTCACTGTATGCGGTGTTGCTGCAGAACCTTTCATTACAATGGAGAACTTCACTGCGACGTGGGAAACTTCCCGAGAGAAGGTTCGTTTTAATACTTAAGACATCTCGACCAGTATGAAAAAGATGGAATATTTCGTTGGTCTCTCGCTCTTTCTTTTGGAAACTTGTATTCTGCTTATAGCCTGAGAAGAAGGCTGTAGTAGAAGAGAAGGTTACTGCCAAGCCTGCCGTTGAGAACATCAACCTCCATGCTTCTCCTGGCTCTCTTATCACAGTTATCGGACCAGTCGGTTCCGGGAAGGTCTGCTTTCTCTCTTCTCTTTCTCTCTCTCTCTTTCTCTCTCTCTCCCTCTCTCTCTCTCGCTGTCTCTCTCTCTCTCTCTCCTGCAGTCCTCTCTGCTGTTGTCTCTCCTGCGAGAGACTCGTCGTGTGTCTGGTCGTTTGTCCGTCCATGGCCAAGTAGCCTTCTGTTCTCAAGATGCGTGCATCTTCTCTGCTACCCTGAAGGAGAACGTGCTGTTCTCCGCTCCCTTCGACGAGGTCTCCATTCTCCTCCTCTTTCAATAGCAACTCTTTCTTTGTTGAAGAGACGCTACCTCCGATCCCTGGAGCTGTCCGCCCTCTCCTCGGATATCTCTGCCCTTCCGAGAGGGGATCAGACTCTCGTGGGAGATCGCGGCGCGTCGTTGTCGGGAGGTCAGAAGGCGAGGCTCGCCTTTGCTCGTGCTCTCTACCGGGATGCCGACATCTACATCCTCGATGATCCCCTCTCTGCTGTCGATGCTTCCGTTGCCCGATACCTCTATGACAAGTACCGTAATCCTCTGTCCTGAGATGGATGAACTCTCTCCCTTGCTGTCTCCCCCGCCCCTCTCGCTGTCTCTCTCTTGCTCTCTGTCCCTCTCTCGCTGTCTCTTTCCCCTTCTCTCTCTCTCTCTCTCTCTTTGCAGATGCATCTCGGAAGCTCTCCGTTCCAAGATTGTCATCCTCGCCACTCATCAAGTTCACTTAATCAACTCTTCCAAAGAGATTATCGTCATGAAAGCTGGCAAAGTTGTCGCGCAAGGATCTCCCGACGAAATACGCAGACAACACCCCGAGTATCTTACGCAGGTGCTCGGCTTTCTCTCTGTCTGTCTCTCTCTCTCTCTCTCTCTCTCTCTCTCTCTCTCCCTCTCTTCTTCGTCAGGAATACACCCGTTGTCTGTCTAGTCGTCGTGTGTCCGGTCGTTCAACTTCAAGCGTGGGAAAAGTAGAAGATGATTCGGGAGAGGAGGGAGAGGCGGAGGGAGCAGTGGAAGAGGAGGAAGAAGCAGAGCAGCCATTCAATGATGTCATCGATAAGCCGAGTCAAGGGGAGAAGTCAACTAAAGTGGAAGATATTCTCGAAGAGCAGAGTGGCAAAGGTTCGCCCACCTTTTCTTTCTCACTTGGTCTATCCATAGGCCCTTTTCTGTGTCTGTTGACTAGACTGTAGATGGATGGTGTTGAGGGGCAGTGCCGTGGTCAGTGTACGGTGCTTACATGAGGGCGATGTGCTCTCGCCGTCCTCTCCTCGCTCCTCTCATCGTCTTCACTGTCGTCTCCTCTCAGATTCTCTTCGTTGCCGTTGATTGGTGGCTCAATCGTTGGTTCGTTTCTGCTCTCTTCCCCTTTCTCTTCTCTCCTGTTATATTATCCTGCTTCATTAGGTGCGATGCGTCAGAGAAGGCAGTTGCCTCTGCTCGTAACGGCTCTTTCTCTTCTTACTCCGGAGAAGTCCCCGTCCTTGGTCTCTTCCACTTCACTGTCACTTCTTCTCAATTCGAGACTGTCTTCATTTCTCTCACTCTCTTCCTCGCTGTCATCGCTGTTGCGAGGTAAACGTTGTACTCAGCAATTGGCTCTGAAAACAATCTTCCGATTTTGATAGTTGAAAAAATCATCTTTCAATAGCTCGATTTTTTTTTAAATAGAAACTTTTCAAATTATAGTGCCACTTACAATAAAAACGATACATTCATTTATCCCTGAGGAGAATTTTCACTGTTTACTTCTTTCTCAAGAGATTTTGTGAATCGTAAATTTTATTTACGCTGGTTGATGCCAGAGTTATTGTTTTGGTTGCCTTTCCTTGTAGACAACTATTTCCTAGTTGCTTTGTGTGAATTGAAATTGTCTGTCAGATGTGTGTGGTTCCGCCTTCTTCAAGTGGATGCCTCTCGAACTCTTCACAAGTCCATGTTCAGTGCTATCATCCATGCTCCTCTCTTCTTCTTCGACAGCAATCCCATTGGTACCATCTGATTTCTCTGCCTTCTCTTCACTTATTAAAGATCCGAAAACTTCAGGCCGAATTTTGAATCGTTTCTCAAAGGATGTTTCAACTATGGATGACGCTATTTCCATGACTTTCTTCGAATTCACAGTGGTCGGTCTTTGATTTTCTTCTTTTCTCTCCATTTGTACTTTTCCTTTTTCTATGTTGCCAGTTTTTCATGAGCTTGATAGAATCGTACTTGCTCTTTTTTTCTCTGATAATAAGATAATGAGTATGAGAGAGGGAGAGAGTTAAGGGAGTGCTGAACCTTGGAACGATGGTTGGAATGGTCTTCATATTGAATCCACTGGTCATCCTCCCTTCCCTGCCCATCTTGGCTCTCTTTTATCTCCTCCGGCAATGCTATCTTTCCACTTCTCGCGACATCAAAAGAATTGAGGCAGTTTGTTAGTTTGCTGAAGTTCTTATTCGATGTACACCACCACTTGATTATTAGAGTTGATCTGTCTTTCTTTCCTCCTTTCCAGCTCGCTCTCCACTCTTCTCTCACATCTCTGCAATCATGGCTTCTCTCGTCACGATTCGAGCTTTTCGCACGGAGGGAGCCATTCTTGATCAGTATCACGACATGCAGGTACCCATTTTACATTTCTCTCTCTCTCTCTCTCGTTCTTTCTTTCTCTCTTTATCTTTGTCTCTCGTTCTTTCTTTCTCTCTTTCTCTTTGTCTCTCGTTCTCTCTCGTTCTTTCTCTCTCTCTCTCTCTATCTCTCTCTCTTTGTCGTTGACTTCCTTTAGAATGTGAATGTGGCTGCTTTCTACATGAGCCTGGTGACTTCTCGTTGGTTCGCGATCTGGATTGACTGGCTCGTCGCCTTCTTCATTACTGTCGTTGCATTTTTCTGCATCTTCTCTCCCTGTTAGTAAAAGAAAGACGATGATATTAGCCTTAAACTTCGTGTTCCTCTCTCTCTCTCTCTCTCTCTCTCTGTCTCTCTCTCTCTGTCTCTCTCTCTCTCTCTCTGTCTCTCTGTCTCTCTCTCTCTCTCTCTCTCTGTCTCTCTCTCTCTGTCTCTCTCTCTGTCTCTCTCTCTCTGTCTCTCTCTCTCTGTCTCTCTCTCTCTGTCTCTCTCTCTCTCTGTCTCTCTGTCTCTCTGTCTCTCTCTGTCTCTCTCTCTCTCTCTCTCTCTCTCTCTCATTCTATTGAAGTCACTTATGCGGATGTACAGTGGAACTGTGTTGAGTGTCGAATTCCTCGGGTGAAGTCGCTCTTATGCTTGTCTACGCCGTCCAGCTAACCGGATACTTCTCTTGGCTCATGCGGCAATCGGCTGAACTGCAAAATGGCGTTAGAAAGAGGGGGCGAGAGGGTAAAAGGAGTGAGAGATATGAAAGAGATGGAATGAGAGAGGTGAAAGAGAGAGAGAGAGAAGATTGTGTATTGAAAGAGATGCCCTAGATGGTTTCTGTGGAGCGGATCGTGAACTACATGAACGTGGAGAGTGAGGGCGGGAAGAGTGGTTTGGATGGCAGAGGAGAAGAGAAGAGCAGCGAGCAGGAGCTGCTTCTCCCTTCCCATCGCTTGTCTCTGGACACGCAGAAAGAGCCTCTCAAAACCTGGCCGAGTCAAGGACGCATCCAGGTTCATCCCTTCTGATTATTCCCTTCTTATTCTCGGAATCTTCAGCTGCGTGATGTGTGGATGCGGTACACGGAACACGCGGAGTACGTGCTCAAAGGGGTCAGCATCGATGTCGCGGCCGGAGAGAAGGTTCATTCTGTCATTACTACCTTTATTCACATATGAAGTTGACTCTCTCCATCCTCCCATCTCTATCTCTCTCTTTATCTTTACTTTCTCTTTCTCTCTCTCTTTTACTTTCTCTCGCTCTCTCTCTCTCCCTCGCTCTCTCTCTCTCCTCTCTTGTAGATTGGCGTGGTTGGCCGTACTGGGGCGGGTAAGTCTTCCCTGCTTCGCGCCCTGTTTCGTCTGACTCTTCCTTCCCGTGGCAGCATCATCATTGATGATGTGGACACTGCTTCAGTTCCTCTTTCCACTCTAAGGAAGAGCATCGCTATCATTCCCCAGGTTCTTTAAGCTCACAAAGTTTCGATGACATTGAAATCTTTTCTACTACGGCTGAGGACTTGCATGCCACTACCTAATATATTTGTTTCTTTGAAGGAGCCGGTTTTGTTTGTTGGAAACATCCGGAGGAACTTGGACCCGTTCGGGGAGTACAAGGACGACCAGCTGTGGCAAGTATTGCAACAGGTATTCCAATTGTCTGCCTTCTCTCTCTCTCTCTCTCTCTCCCTCACTCTCCTTATTTCCCTTCTCCATCTCTATCTCTTCTTTTTCATCCTCCTCTCTCCCTCTTTCTCTTTATCTCTCTCTGTCTCTTCTCTTGCAGGTGGAGTTGCAGTCGTCGATCTCAGCCATGGGTGGTCTGGAAGCTTCCGTGCATGAGGGAGGGGCGAATCTGTCGGTCGGGCAACGTCAACTCGTTTGCTTGGCTCGTGCTCTTCTTCGCAAGACGAGGATTCTAGTGATCGACGAGGCGACTGCGAATGTTGACAACAAGTGAGAGAATCATTTCAATGGCAGGAATCGAGGAACGAGTGCGGAGGAAGTCTCATCATTCTTTCCCAGGACGGATGCGTTGATCCAGAAGACGATTCGCTCTTCCTTCTCCTCTTCCACCGTCCTCACAATCGCTCACCGGCTCCACACAATTATGGATTCGTCTCGTCTTCTTGTTCGTTCTTCTCACTTCCTTTTCCTGTCTCCCAACATACCAAATGTGCTTGGCTATTGAATGCACCCAAGAAAGACATCGTAACCCGATCACTCCTTGTCAATTCTGATTGGGCAGGGAATACCAAATATGGATGCCGCTGGAGGAGTGCGCGGCTATGGCATTGTTTTCTTGATTTTAGTACATGAGACTGTAGCTTCTTCATAAAACATTGCACTGTCCCTTTCTCACTGTTTCAGTTGAGTATGGCTTTCAAAACCTATAAAGATGATTGTGTTTAAACGTCGTCCTTGCAGGTGCTGGACCACGGAGAAGTGCGTGAGCTGGGCCACGCGGCTGAGCTTCTCTCCCGGCCGGACTCTCTCCTCTGCCATCTCGTGCAGGAGACTGGAGCAGACAGTGAGCAGCAACTGCGGCAGATGGCACAGGCTGCTTGGCTTTCTCTGCAGACCTCGCCCTCTTCCTAGATCAAACCGGTTTCTTTCTTCCCTCGGTTCACTGTGCCTCTCTTACTCCCTAACAGTCAAGATCATCTAAAGTAATCCTTGTGGTCCTTCCTTCTATTTATTCTTATGTTACTTAATAATGCCCGATGGCGATTACTACGTTTTCCTTCAATACTCGAAGGGGTTGTCAACGGTTCCGTGTTGTGAGGCTTCATGCTGTTCAACCTGTTCTTTGTGTGTGTGCAGTCTAGCTTTATTCCCTTCCTGAAGTTAACCCCTAGCATATCTCCTTGCTCGGTCGTCTCCGATCTTACAATTGTTCTTTCCTTTCAAACAAGATAGGTACCATTCTCGTCTTATCATCATAATATGTAATTTGCATTTTACACCAAAGATCTACATAATAATTTATTTACGAGCCAAGGCTGCCGTTTCCCAGCAAATTTCCGTCCTTCAGGGAGCTTCACTGATCTATGCATAATTCCGGTTGTTTTAAGTTAGCGCCGAATTCGTGTGAGTGACGAGTACAGAAAGTAAAGAGTCAATTAAGTCATCCCAATTGTGTTCCCAGTTGTTGCGACAGGAACGAATCGAAGAGACTCAGTCAACATTTGGAGAAATGCTCTATGCTTGATGAATTGGCTTGTTCAGCCGGGCTGTGTTTGGGTTAAATTGTAGAGTGGGAGGACGAAGGTTGTCTGAGTGAGGAGAAGGGAGGGAGTGACAGGAGGAGAAGCTGGAGTCTGGGTAGAAATGATCTCGGCAGTGTCCGCACTCGTCCTCTTCTCTTCTTCTTTGGCTCATCGCCTGCCACTCCATAATCCCGACTCTCTTCTCTCGCAGTCTTCCTATCACGGTTTAGACTCACTTACAACAGAACCTATCTTCAAAATTCAATTCATCCATTGTGGAGTATTTTTTTATTCCTCCTATCTATGACTTGAGGCAAAGTGAAGTTGTGCTGACTTTGGACGAGCTCCGCTCACTTTCTCTCCTTAATTGAGATGCCGTTCGCGATGCTATCTCTTCGTCTGCTTCTCTGTCTGCAGCAGACCCTCCACTCTCTCGCTGTCTTGCTCAGCCTAACAACACTCTCCGCCACTCTCACGTCTTCGCTTGTGGTATGCGAGGGTCCTTTTGAAATGAATCTTTGCCACCAGCAACTTGGATCCTGCTTATCCTTCCATTTTCCTCGGAACACGCGCTCGTTCCCAAGTAAAATATTTTCTCGATCTCTTGGGCAATATTAGATTGTATCAGACGGCTAGACAATATTACTTGGTATTTGAGGGAGAAGCTGCAGCAAGTGAAGCTGTACAAAGCTGGCTTATCACTTCCGTGGGAATTTCACTCTCACCATTTCTCTCTCTCTCTCTCTCTCTCTCTCTCTCTCTCTCTCTCTCTCTCTGCTGATTCTTCGGCCCTTCGTCCTTTAGTCATTTAGTTGAAGAAGTGCTTCTGGGTAGTTTCCCTCTCTTTTCATGAATTCCCCACTCTGCCTCAGAAGCTGCTCTATAAAAGGATATTTGTCTGGAGGATAAATGCGCTGAGTTGCTTGCAGATGCAGAGAGCAGTGGTCATTTTGATGTCCATGACGTGTCCCTCACCAACGGCGAGGGGGATCCGATCTATCCTATTTCCCTTCTCACTCCCATTCGACTTTTCGTTGATCTCACTAGTGATCTCGCCTACAGGTCTCTTCTCGCTCTCCTCGCTCTGCTTTCCCCCTCTCTCTTCTCTTCTCTTCTCTCTCCCTCTCTCTCCTCCCTCTCTCTCTCTCTCTCCTCTCCCTGTCTCACTTTCACTGTCTGTATTATCTCTAATTTGTTGTTTTGTTTATATCGATAGATTTTTCTAATCATATTTCAAAAGATTTTTTTCCTTTATAAACTTCAAAACTGCAATCTTCAGATTGGATGCGATGAACGTGCAAATTTCAATGTAGAAACGACGTTCAAAAGTGTTCGGATGCGGCTGGTTCTACATTCCCACTTTCTCGCTGCTGTTAGAGGACAATTTCATTCGTAAAATGATCTCTAGGACCCACCCCAAAGTAGTTTCTTTTCCGGCACTTCTCTTCTCTCATTAAGAGACTCTCCTTTGCCCTTCTCATCTTTCTTTTCTTTCTTTGTTAATCTAGCCATGAATCAGAGACAACTACGATGTCTGTGTGGCGAATCCCTCGTGTCCAGTGTCTCCAGGCCGTCAGGTGCTGGAGTTGACTCTCTCACCCACTCGGGTTCTCCCTCGCCTTCTGAGTCTCTTCCATTCCACGAATGTTAGGCTCTTGACCTTTACACAGAAAACGATGTATGATGATTCGGCCCGTGAGCCAGAGGACCAGGCCCGAGAGCCTGATGTCGACGGGGCCCGAGTGCCCCAGGAAGTCCGACTTCCCCCACCTCGAGAAGGTGGAAGAGAGCTGCGAAGGAGAGGATGACGACATCGAAGATGAAGAGAAGTGGCTAAGGAAAGCCGCTCTTCTCTATCCTCCCCCACCGAAGCAGCAGCCAGTCGTCAGTGAAGACGACACAGAGGAAGATGAAGAGAAGAGATGGAAGAGAGCAGCTCTCTTGTACCCTCCTCCGCCCGTGCACAACTCGCTGAGAGTGGCACAACGACTACAGTACTCGCAGCAAGAAGCGAGTGGTGCTCTGCACCAACGACCGGAGAGGAGGGAAGAGAGAAGACATCTGCCGACATCTCCACACAGATCGATGAGGAGTCTGCAAGAAGCACTCGCCTCTCGCCACCGACTCCAAGAGGAATCGGAGGAAGATCTGCAGTGGAGAGGAGAGCGGATCGAGCAGCGGCAACATCTCCATGGGCGACGGAGCGAGCGACCCGGCAGACAAGGCCAAGATCGCCAGCCTGATGCTGCACAGACTGCAGCACGAGAGGAGCAGCAACGACCACCACGGAGGACACAGCCAAGGCCGCGTGGAGCAGCACAACTGCATCTGCAGCAACCACCTGCCAGAGAAGCGGCAGAGGAGCCGCAACCGAGGACTCTCCGGAGTCAACCCGGCCCGCGTGGAGCAGCACAACTGCATCTGCAGCAACCACCGGCCAGAGAAGCGGCAGGTGAGCCGCCACCGAGGACTCATCTGAGTCAAGCAGACCCTTGTGGAGCAGCATCGACCGACCACAGGCTGGATCAGTGGCGGAATGGACCACCGGCCGGAGAAGTGGCGGACGAGCAAGGGAATCAACACGGAGCAAGTGGAGCAGCTCATCGACAAGTGCACCACCCATCAAGAGAGGCCCTAGTGATCGATTCACTGAGGGCACCAGCACTGGACAAGGATCACGGATGCACCAACGGAGAAGAGCGCATTCCTGCAGCTGCACCGACAGCAGCGACCGAACAGGATGCAAATGAGAGCTTACCCAGCGAGGAAGCACCCAAGCCCGGTCACACTCAACACCGGCAACTCTTCCGGCAGAAGCCACAGCAGCAGTCTTGGCCTGCGGAACCCCAGCAGTCTTTCAAGAAGATCGACGACTACACCCACTCCCAGCATCCACCACATCCCCTCCAGCATCAGAAGCCGAAGCATCCATCCCGGCACAGAGACAACCAGCAGTCATCGACAAGGAGCAACGATGACTCTTCTCACCACCAGCCACCCTCACAACAACTCCAGCGGAAGCAACGGCTTCCATCTACATCTCCATCTCTGCACACGGACAACCAGCAGTCATCGCGAAGAAGCAGCGACGACTCTTCCCACCACCAGCCACCCTCACAACCATTCCAGCAGAAGCCGAAGACGACATCCCGGCCCACAGAAGAGCAGCAGTCCAGAGTCAACCGGAAGGAGAAGGATCCCAGTGTCCCTCCTGGCTCCTTTCCGCACAATGACGACGTCTGCACACACAACCGGACTTCCCAGCAGTCTTTCCAGCGGCCGCAGATCAAGCCTAAGCCCGCACAGAAGACGACGAGAAACCACGGAGGAGCAGACTCTTCGCGTGCCTCCATCTCGCTCGTCCCCTCGCACATCTCTTCATCGGAAGACAACAAGAGCAGCAGCACCAAGGCCAGCAGTCCCGGCAGGAACAAGAACCGAGTCCGCGGACGGCCGCAGCAATCGACGCACCAGAAGCACCAGAACAACTGGCAGGCCGTCGACCGCTCCTCTTCCAAGATTCCTCCCATCGATGTCCCTTCCGCATCCTCCAACGACTTTGGCAAGTCGACCACGAAGGGCCACGGCAGGAAGAAGTCACTCACCAGCAAGGTGAAACACCCCGCGAGTCGGACAAGGCCCACTTCCCTCGGGCCGCTGCAGGGTCACTAGGCGCGATGCCTGTGATGACTTCCACATACTGTACCTACCGTACTCACCACCACAACAACTCCATTCCTGCAATGTTCTCCAGCTACATGATGTTCTTGGAGTTTGTCATTCTGTTCTCTCTCTCTCTTCACTCTGCAATTCGATTGCTTTTGTGTTCTCGACGAGTCCTGGAGAAGAAGCAAAGCCTTCTGTGTCAGAGAAGTCGGGCGATCGCTTCTTTCCGCACCAGTGATGATTTCCAGCCACGATTCCCACCTGAGAAAGAACAACTCCATCCATCCATCCAGCTCTCCTGCTTTCTACAACAACTACCCGAGTCAAGTTCATCCGAGTCGAGAACTACCGTATCAAGAGCTACCGTACCGAGAGCAGCCAAGCAAGGACAACTGCAACAAGGAAGTCAGCCCTTACCCCTTTCATGTTGTTCCTTCCCCTTTTTCTTTTCCTTTGGCGGCAGTGTTCGCACCATTGCGAATGACCGCATGTTTAGTCCACATTAATTGTATTTTGTATCTCCCGCCCCTTGTATAGCGGTGTAAGACCAATCCGCGCGTTGCGGTCGCGGAGCGGTTGACCTCTCCCTCGCCTACGTGTCACGCTAGGCCTATCCCGTCCCTGCCACCTCATTGTTAGCGTCCTTCTTCTTCGGGCCGGCAGGGCCTCTACTCTCCTCTTCATTTCTTAATTACTTGTCATTGCTTTGTCATGTGTTAAGGGAAGTTGCTATAACTTTCCCTTATTATTATTACCGATGTATTGATATGGGCCTCCGGCAATCCTTTATGCGGTGCTGGCTTCTTAGCCAGTTTTGTGCATACTTGATGTATTATATGTAATTTCATCATACTTCGTCATATATGCTTTTCTCTTCATATATGCTTTTCCTCTTTCTTTCTCTCTTTCTCTTACTCTCTTCTCTTTCTCCTCGGCGTCGTTGTCATGCTTGCGCGTAAGCCCATCCCGCCCTCTGACGGCTTTCTACCGTGCTTTAAGGGTTTGGCGGCCAAGCTTGGCGCCTCCGTGGTGGTCCGCCTCCACAACCTCTTCTCTTCTCCTTTCTTCTTCTCTCTTCAAGAACTTCTCATTCTTCTCTCTTTCTTCTCTCGAAGATCCTTCCTCTCCCACATCCTCAAGAACCCCTCTTCCAACTCTCTTCCTTCTCAATCTCCACATCTCTCTCCCTCGCTCTCATCTCCACCAATCGATACGTCACCTAGCTAAGATAGCAACCTCGTAATCCTCCGATCAATCCAAGGTTTATGTATTAATTCTTGTAATAAATTTGTTTATTTGCTCGAGTTGAGTTCCATACAAAGCTTTATTAAAGGAGTCAGAGTCATTTAGAAGAACCCCTTTGCTTGGCCCTGTCATTCAGATCACGGCAGGACCATCTTCTAAACAGCACGATGAAAATGCCAAGAAGCGGATGCAAAAGTTCCACGACAAGAGCCGATCAAGGAAGACAGAGCTGAAGTGCTACCAGTGTGGAAAGCCAGGACACATTGCGCGATATTGTCACTCCAAGGTCCCGGAGAAAAGCCACCAGAAGTCTTATGGAGCTGAAAGAGGCCCGAAGAAGAGACAGAATTGGATGGGATGCTCCGAAGGCGAATCGTCGACCGAAAGGTCCGAGTCGCAGAGAGTGGGCAGGGTTACGAGCAGAGTCTCACCCCCGTACTTCAAGCTCGAAGTCAACGGCAAGCCCCTGAAGATGGAGTTGGACACAGGCGCAGATCTGACCATCATTGACAAGGAAGCATGGTAGAGCCTGGGCAAGCCTCCACTGGAAGTGGAGAAGGAAGGCGCGAAAGCGTACACTGGCGGCAAGCTCTCGTTCATCGGCAAGTTCAAGGCTGAGTTCCAGTACGATGGCAAGAAGGCGACTGAGTGGATCCATGTGTTGGACTGTCGCGGCCAAGCCCTGTGTGGGCGCAACGCAATCATGGCGTTGAAGCTGGACCTGAATCAGCTGTTCTACAGCGTGAACCAGCTCAAGAAGGAACTCAGCAAGGAAGAAACTGCTGCACGGATCAAGAGAATCCTCATGGAGAATGCAGGGTTGTTCGGCAAAGACCTTGGCAAGTGCAAGACGATGAAGGCATCACTCATGTTCAAGGACGATGCAGATATGCACCCAAGGCACTTCAGGGCAAGGAATGTACCTTTCGCTGTGCGCCCGCAAGTGGCGGAGGCGCTGGACAAATGGGTCGCGGAAGGTATCATCAGACCTGTGGAGACCGCGGAGTGGGCTACTCCGCTGGTGGTTGTGCCGAAGCCAGGCGGTAAAGTTCGCCTGTGTGGTGACTTCAAGGTCACGGTGAATCCGGTGCTGAACATCAATCAGTATCCATTGCCAAAGACAATGGAGACAACCCTGAGTGGCATTGAAGGCGTATCTGTCTACTTGGATGACATTGTGGTGACGGCTGGCAATGACGAGGAGCATCTGAAGAGATTGCAGAATGTGTTCACCCGGTTGCGCGAGGCAGGGTTCCGCCTCAAGCGCGACCAGGACGGCATCAGGCACCCTCGGGAAGTCGCTCACCCCGCATATCATCCGTCGCACGCCGAGAGGTGTGGAGGCTTCAGCTTTCCCTTCCCCCTTCCCCTTCCTACTATTTCCCTAGTCTGCACCTGCATAATACATACGTGGTATTATTAATCTCAATGTTGTCACATCTATATACTGATGTACGAATAAATAAATAAATAAAAGGTCGTCGCTGGAGAAGATCAAGGCAATGCGCGAGATGCCCGCCCCAGGGAACGTGAAGCAAGTGGAGTCGTTCCTGGGCATGGTGCAGTACTACAGAAAGTTCATCCCGAGATTGTCCGATTTGGCGGTGCCACTGAATCTGAGGAAGCAAGGCGTGGAATTCGAGTGGAAGGAACCGCAGCAGCGTGCGTTGAGCAGATCAAGGAGAAGCTGCTACAGGCTGACATCCTGTACCATTACGACCCTGATGTTCCGGTCGTGTTGGCCACAGATGCCTCTGAGTACGGTCTGGGAGCAGTGGTGTTTCACCGCTGGAATGACGGCTCAGAGAAGGTGATTGCGTATGCATCGAGGACGCTTACCAAGACAGAGCGGAACAATTCGCAAATCGAGAAGGAAGCGCTAGGAATTGTAAACCCCCAGATGGACGCTAAGATTGAGAGCGTCGCGAAGGCCTGCGATGTCTGCGCTCGCATGGGTCATGAGTTGGTGCGTACACCATTGCACAGTTGGGAAGTGCCGGAGAGACCGTGGCAGAGGCTTCACATCGACTTTGCTGGCCCCTTCCAAGGGAAGATGTGGCTCATTGTCGTGGATGCAAAGTCGAAGTGGCCGGTGGTGGTTCACATGAACAAGATCACGGCCGAGAAGACAATTGAGATGCTGAAAGCCATGTTCTGCATTCACGGTTACCCGGAGCAAATCGTGTCTGACAACGGACCGCAGTTGACATCTGCAGAGTTCAAGAAGTTCTGCGAGAGTGCGAATATCACTCACATTCTGACCCCACCGTATCATCCGAATTCGAATGGTGAGGCAGAGAGATTCGTCCAGACGTTCAAACGCCACGTGGAAAAGTGTGTGATGTCAGGCCAAGCGCTGACGGAGGCGGTGCAAAACATTCTGTTCGAGTACAGATGCACGCCACACCCAGCCACGGGCAAGAGTCCAGCAGAAATCCCGAAGGGAAGGCCACTGAGGTCCGGCCTGGATCTGCTGCAGAAAGAAGTGGGCGCTAACAAGGCGAAGGATCCCGCTTACTACCTGGACAAGGCGAAGCAGAATTATGATCAGAAGACACACGAGAGGCAATTCGAAGTTGGTGATGAAGTCTACATTCGAAATTTCGGTCGAGGCACTGACAAATGGCTTCCCGGAATTGTGACTCAGAAGGTCGGAGAGAACGTCTACCTGGTGCACTATGGTGGCGGAGAACGCAAGTGTCACAGTGACCAGATGAAGAAGAAGCACTTCCTGAGATGGGAGTGGCTCGTGATTCCCAATCCGTCTGCTCAACAGAGTCAGAAGAACGCTGCGCCAGCTGATGCCAAGAGCGTCGGTGGAAGCAAGCAAGAAGCGAAAGGCCAATGGTGGAGGTGCTGGTGCTGGTGCTGGTCCATCGCGCCAGATGCGTCGTTTGGAAGGCCAGCTGCAGGCCGTGGTGGCTCGTCTGGAGGCACAGGCAGCGATGCCGCCCGTGATGCCGTACACCAGTTATCCCCCACCGCAACCGACGCATCCTAACCCTTTCTCTGGATACACGGGACACATCTTCCCGTCGCGTCACGGCCATCGCGGCGGGCGCCGTGGTCGCGGCCACCGCTATTATCGCCCTTATTGAAATGCCTCGTATAAATATCGTTTGAGTTATATTTGATATGCGAGTCGTCATTTTAAATTCGTGTCAGTAATTGTACATATATGTTTGATCTTGTGTGTCTAAGGGAGACGTAGGCTGAGTGCCGAACTTCCTCCTTGAAGAAGGTCTGTAGGAGAGGTAGGGTGACCCGAACTCCTACGTTTTGTAATTCATTGGGTATAATTGTCTGGTAGAGTTGAGTGAGTGGGTACTACCCACTAGGGGAGGTGTTGTGGAGTTATGTGTACATAAGTAGAATTTGGGATTCAAGGGAAATTAGGAATAATTACACCTGCATCATCCTTCCCTGAGTACACCCCATTGTCCGAAAAGGACTACATCTTCCATCCCTTTATAAACCCCCTCCTACCCGTGAATAAACAGTTTCGAGTTCCTGTGTTCTACGTGTTCTTCTCGGGTTCCCGCATCGCAACTACTTCATCTCGAGGCTCTCGGATCTCTGCATCTGATCGTCGTTCCCTCTGTCCCCCTCCTTTCAGGTTCCGGCGGTGTTCGGAAGAGGAGTGAGGATAAGGAAGAAGGATTGAGAAAGGAGTACGACCAGTGAGAGAGTTAGGCGAGAGAGATAAAAGAGTCCAGGAGGACTCGTGAGAGATACAGCAAGAGGTTGCTGGCGAGAGCGTCTCGCCGTACGATATCTGGCGCTTGTGTGAGAGGCCAGTTTGGTGAGAGCGAGAAAACCTTGTAATCTATCCTTTTCTGGCGAGGACGAAAGATTACAACTGAAAGCTTGTGGTGGGAGTAGAAGTTTTCGTCCACAATCCTTATATTCCACGTGATCAGTCTCAGAATTTCTTTCTATTTACCCCCCCCCCCCATCTTGAAAGTGAGCATATGAAAGCAAAAAGCATTCTCCTCTTTATTAACTGAAGCTTCTCGTTTGCTTCTATCCACGAAGGTACAATCAGACAGCATATATACAACTGTGTAACATGCATGCACATCTACTTATATTATTATACAATGCACAACGAAAGACGGAGATGGGGGAGAGGGAGACAGACAGAGAGAGATATAGAGAGAGCGAGAGAGAGAGAGAGTGAGAGGGAGAGTGAGAGTGAGAGAGGGGGAGAAAGAGGGCGAGAGGGGGACAGATAGAGAGAGAGAGAGAGAGAGAGAGAGAGAGAGAGAGAGAGAGAGATAGGAAGAGACGGCTTGGGGGAGAGGGAGCATCGGGGCTAAGAGGTCGAAGGGAAAGCACAACTATGCTGGAAGCAGCCAGCGAGATCGGGAAGGGAATGTCGTTCAGCTATGATAGGAATGAAGACAAACTAATCACAATACCCATCCCGCAAGATTTGGAGAAAGTGAGACTGAGTGAGTGAAAGAGGGAGAGAGAGAGTGCAATAGAAAAAGAAAGAGAGATGGAAGGAAACGAAGAGAGAGAGAGAGAGAAAGAAAGCCAGAGAGAGAAAGACATAGATCATCTTTACAGTTGGACTGTGTCTTGTCATGATGAATGTTCGGTCTCGTCTGGTGCAGAAAAGTGTGAAGAGGCTTGGGTGAAAAGAGCACAGTCTGCGTGTTGAGATGCCATAGAGGAAGTGGCAGAGACGGAGAGAGTGCAGACGGCAGACGAGCGAGAGAGCACGCAGAGACAGGAGAGAGGCCGAGATCGCATGAGAACATCGTACAGGTCAGAGGAGAAGCGAGGGTCGTTCAGAATAGAAATGCTCATCGTGGAATCAGAAGGACTGCTTCAGTCTGAAAACAATCCATTCATATTATATAAATTGTTTTTACTTATGATAACAATTCGAGCGGAATCCTATCACTTTTCGTGCTTTCTCTCGGAAGTGGTTCCGCAGTCCATGCTACGTTTCTACAATTAATATAAACGGGTCTTCTTTCTCTGCGGAAATAGCTTTCCTAGATAGAAAGAGAGAAATTGAGGGGAGCGGATCAGTCGTCACATTCTACAGTCGGTACAGTGACAGAGCAGAAGCTGCCCTCAAGGAAGGAGAGAACTGTATTGGGGGCGGGGCTAAACTAGGAATGGGATTAAGAAGAAAGAAGAGAAAGAAAGAGGGAGGAATAGAGTGAAGAGAAGAGAGAGAAGAAGGGAATGTGAAGCAGCCCGAAACTATCAATGAACTTTTGATATCATCGCGAAAGTATTGAAAGAGTTTTGAAGTGGAAGAGAAGGAGGGAGAGCAGTGGGAGGGCGAAGAGTGGCAAAATACGGGATCTTGTGGAAGGAGGTTGCAGATGGAAGCGGCCAGCTGAGTGATCAGGAAAGTCGACACTCGCTCACTGCGCAGCTACCAAAACTTCTTGCTCTTTTTTCTCATGCTTAACTCCCTCTACACTTCATTTGTTTCAATATTTTCTCTCTGTAATTCTGGCAATCTTTCATTTTCTCATTCGCTTTCTCCACTGCATCCTATCCCTCTTCTTTTCTATTTCTCTTTTCCCTCTCTCGCTCTATTCTCTCTCTCTCTCTCTCTCTCTCTCTCTCACTCTCGCACTTTTCTCTCTCCCTCTTCTCTTTTCCCTCGCTTTCTTCTCTCTCCCTCTTCTCTGCCTCCCTCTTCCCCCTCACTCCGTTCTCTCTCTCTCTCTCTCTCTCTCTCTCTCTCTCTCTTCTCTATCTCCCTCTTCTCTCCCTCTTCTTCTCTCTCATCACTACTCTCCGTTTCACTCCCTCTTACTTGTTGCGCTAGATACCTTGCATCTTCTGTCCACTTCATCCTCATCTCCTCTTCCTCATTTCCAGCATCTCAAACGAATGGGTTGACTTTCTTTTTTTAGCCTTTCCGTTCCGATCATCGTTTTCCTCAATTATTCCTCCCCCATTCTTCCCTGCTCTCTCTCCTTTTCCTCGCTCTCTCCTCATTGTCCTCTCATGCGTGCCAAAGAGTGCAAAAGTGGTCACTCTTGAGTGATGGAGAAAGAGAGGATAGTAGGCAGCAAGGGAGAAAGGATTGATAGATAGAGAGAGAGATAGTTAGAGAAAGAGAGAGAGGGTGAGAATAGGGAAGAGAGAGCGAGGAAAGTAGTGAGTGGTTGATCAAGGGTTCGGAAGGTGGCAGCAGTTACACTTTGCTCTGCTTGAATTCAATCACTTCCCTTTTCCCTTATTTTCCTCCCATCCATCTTAAATTTTTCTGCTAAAAATGACATGATCGTGATGTCATTAGTTCACCCATTATGTGTGCAGAGTTGCAGAAAGTTTTGTTATGTTAGTCTAATCTCCTATTTATTCTCATATATGCTCCTCGTTTCTCTCATCATTCGCTCTCTCACTCCCACTCTCTCCTTCTCTCTCTCACTCACACTCTCTCCTCTCTATCTCTATCTCTCTCTCTCTAATTCTCTCCCGCTCAACAAACCCTAATCATCTCTCCCGGTTGACTGCAGCCGCAGCGAGTTGTCTTCTCTTCCTCTGTTCTGCCATAATTGATGCCAAAGTTTCGCTCTCATAGTTCACCTGAATATGTTGAAATTTTTTACTATCTTCTATAATAAATATTTGATATAAATCAGAGACTTGTTTTCTTTTCTCAGAGCAGAAGAAAAGGCGAAGAGAACGACGGATCAGGAGACGGAAGTGGCGGATGAACAAGAGGTTGCACACGGAGAACAGCAAGGGCCACACATGCATGAACACACGCGATGTCTAGAAGAGAGACAGAGAGGGTAAGAATGAGACGGGGAGAGATAGAGAGAAGGGAGGAAGAGGGAAAGCGGGGGATCGAAAGAGAGAGAGAGAGAGAGAGAGAGAGAGAGAGAGAGGGTAATAAAGAGAAGGGGAGACAGAGAGGGTAAGAAAGAGAAGGGGAGAGAGAGAGGGGAGGAAGAGGGAGACAGAGAGGGTAAGAAAGAGAGGGGGAGAGAAAGAGAGGGGAGAGAAAGAGAGAGGGGAGGAAGAGAGAGAGGGGAGATCGAAAGAGAGAGAGAGAGAGAGAGAGAGATGAGCGAAAGAGAGCGAGAAAGAGAGAGAGAGAGAGAGACACACACACAGAGAGGGGAAGAGAGAGAGACAAAGAGGGTAGGCAAGTGAGGGAGAGTGGGGGATCGAGAGAGAGGGTGATTTGTACTCTTTTTTTTAATCCCCTATAAATTTCAATACTTGCAGGACAAATTATATACATACATATGTATGTACATATACATATGTACGTATAACTAAGGAAATAGGCTTTTATTGTAGATTTACCGAGTAAGCTGACACGAGTATAAATGCATAGGATGAAAATGTTGGCTACCTCGCAATAAATAAATACAGCTGACCTGCATCCAGTAGTAATGCAGGCTCGCGATTAAGTTTATGCTCGTTTCTCCCACAATCACAACATGGAGATTAGCCCGGAGAAGCGCGAAGAAGATTCCCAGAAGATTAACAAGTTGTATGGACAGAAGGGATAGGTTGACGCGAGGAAACGACCTGAGTGCCGCCATTCCTTTATTTAAAAAAAAAACTAATTAAAATAATACTTGCTGAGAGAAGAGTTGAGGCGAGGCTCGAATGCATGTGGAATCGGTACGGAGAGAGAAGCGATGAGAAGGAAGAGGAGAGAGAGAAGAGGAAGCAGGAGGAGCAGACACAATCTGCAAAGGAGAGAGAGAGAGAAGGGAAGAAGGAGGAGCAGACACAATCTGCAGAGGAGAGAGAGGGAGAGAGAGAGAGAGAGAGAGAGAGAGAGAGAAGGGAAGAAGGAGGAGCAGACACAATCTGCTTCGTTGTGGTTGCCTCAGGGCACAGTCACCATTTCCAGAGTAGAAGAGAGAAGAACTGACCGAGTGAAGGAAATGTCATGGGGACTGAAGAAGAGAAGGAGAAGGCGATCTTCACCGACAAAGAAAGAGAAGACAGGCAGCAGAAGGAGCAGCAGAGGCAAGAGACAACCAGAGTCCAGGAAGGGCGAGTAGCCGGAGAAGTGATTCAAATACCTCACAATCACATTTTCTGTCACATATGAAATTGATATATGTATGTATATTAGCAGTTTAAACCTGTCAAGAGCAGTCGCCAGATGAAGAACGGCAGCCAGGAAGAATCCTTTGTCAATCATTTGATTCGCCGCCAATTCCGGAAACCCACTTTATTTGTTTATTTATGTCTTCTACAACCCCCATAATCTCATTCTCTCTCTTTCTCTTCCTCTTTCTCTCTCTCTCTCTCTCTCTCTCTCTCTCCTTCCTTTCTCGATCTCTCGTTCATCTGTCACTCCCTGTCTTCCTGTGAAAACAATCCTGACATTACAGCCCCTCTTTTTTCTCATATAATTCACTCCGCAAGCGCATGCATATTAATATAGAAAAAGGCAGTGCATATAATAAATATACATATATGGACATAAATATGTAAAAACAATGTATAGATGTGCGTACCTTAGTTAGTGGAAAGTGACTGAGACTTTGTCCAGAAAGGAGAATGGCAAGGAGTAGAACGGAAGAGCAGCTGATGGCAAAGTGAACGGGAATCAGCATCGTCAGTAGCAATTTCAGCCTTCAATTTTCTCTATTAAATTGCAGATTTGTTTTCTTCTCTCCAATTTTTGTAGCTACTAATGTCCAGCTGGTGAGTTATGTACATGCATACATATGTATGTTTAAAATGAAAACGATTATTTGCCAACTTCATAAGACGACGTCGGCTCCCATTCCGAAGAAGAGCGAAGAAAAAGAAAGAATTGAGAAGAACAGAAAGGACGTGAAAGAGAAGAAAGAGAAGAAACTCCCTTCTTCCCAGTTCGTTCTCCTCTCCGCACTCTCCTTCCTCGTTCCAGCTTCTTAAGACCTTTTCTGTGCTTTCACAAAGTTTTTGTTATTTATTTATTTGTTAGCAATATTAAAATTAATTTTTTTTACCAAAGCCTTATTGCCTTAGCTTCCAGGTGACTAATGGAGCCGCCCGGGGAATGCGTTTTTTCTATAACCAAAAAGGAATCGACCACTAGATTTATAACGAATATGTACCCGTGGGCTCCTTTAAAGGAGGTATCCGATGAAAAAATAACTTCATCTGTTATCTGCCCACTTGAAGAAGTTTGGCGTAAGAGATTGATCGGTGATAAATTTCCGCTTTATGAAAATCAGCATTTAGACATATGTATATCAGCATTACTTTTCTAATACTGTAGAAAAGATCTCTGTCGATTCACCCGGTGCGACCTCAAAACTTATATGAGCAAGGAGTACCAACGGTGGGAAGAAAAAGCAATATCTACCCCTCCAAAGGATCGGATACTTATCGGATACTTCTTTTAAGGAGTGCACAATCTCAAGAAGTGTCCTTCAGTTTCTCGCTTCTAGAGAAGGCAGAGAGATAATGAAACATTATGAAAAATCGAGTGGAAAATAAAATTCTTCAGATGTGCACGCACATCCTAAGCGAGACATTAAAGAAAACGAAATTTAAATTATCAATGCATAAGATAAAAGAAGACTGACTCGTTTTTACAGGAATAAAAGAGAAAGTCCGCAATCCAAATTGTCATCTTCGTACGGAAGTGCCAGGAAGATCGAAGGAAGAAATTGCCCGAAGGAATCTGCAACAGCGATTTATGATTAATGACAATGAACGTGTTGGGGGGAGGGGTGAGAAAGGATGGGATAAGTGGAGAGGGCGAGGCAGAAAGAGAGAGAGAGAGAGAGAGAGAGAGAGAGAGAGAATGGCAGAGACAGCAATACTACTTTCTCTTGCTGCAAAACAAATGGACATCATGTTGAACCGTGGTCTTCAGCTTCCCTTTCTGCGCGGATTTATGGCGGTTGCCCGGTGGAAAGAGGAGAGAAGAGCATGCGGGCGGGAAAGTGAGAGATGAGAGTGGAGATAAAGAGAGTGGGTAATTGAAGGAGAAAGGGATAGAGAACGTGAGAGAGAGAGAGAGGAAGAGTCGAAGAGAGGGAGAGAGGGAGGGAGAGAGGGAAAGAGAGTGAGAAAGAGAGAGATGGCGTATGGGTCATGGAGGACTGTATACATGAGTGTATCGACACGAGCAACGCCAAGCTATCCACAGCAATCAATCCAGCATCATCGGTGCCTGTATGTACATACATATCTCATTCATTCTTGCACCCTGATGTGGCTCTCTCTCTCTCTCTCTCCCTCTCTCTCTCTCCCTTGTTCTCTCTCTCTCTCTCTCTCTCTCTCTTTCCGTTTCTCTCGCTCACTCTTTTTCTTTTCTTTTTTTCACACTAAGATTCAACTTCCTCTGTCTTCCGACATGCTTTTTCTTTTTTGTCATTCAAACTGATGATTCTATCTCCAATTGACACATTGCTTGAGAGGGGGGAAGCTTCTGTAGAGAAATGGGAATGCAAGGACATTCTGGTCTCAATACTTTTATTTCTCATATTGTTAAAAATTGAAACGAATAGTTTAAGGAGTAAATTGAGAAGATTTTCCGTCGGAGTTGTGTTTGATAGAAGAGAGGACGGAGTTGTAGAGAAGGGCGATGCAGTTGACGAAGAGAACTCGCAGAGAGGGAGGGAGGAAGAAGAAGGACACGAACTGGCAGGGCGGCCAGACACAGAGGTCCAGCTGCAGAGAGAGAGACGGAGAGAAAGAGAGAGAGAGAGAGAGAGAGAGAGAGAGAGAGAGAGAGAAATATAGATAAGGAAGAGTGGAGGAAAACAGAGTGAGACAAGAGAGATGTGCAAGTTTCTGCCCTTGATCATCTTGTATTGATCGATGAAGGGCTTGACTCGCTGACTCGATTGTTTCCACTTCACAATGACATGTAGTTTAACTCGTCGAAGAACAAGAACAGATTTATTGCTTCCAAATGATCCTTGATATCAGTCCAGAAATTAATCTCTATACGTCAAGGTAACAGAATTAGAGTCTAGATTCTATACTAGGACCTTAAGCTGAAAGATGGAGGAGGATATGGATTGTAATAAAGGAAGAAAGAATAAATGAAATAAATGTAAACCCTGAAAAGGAGGAATGGAAGAAACAAAGAAAGAAAGAAAGAAAGAGGAAAGGGTTTTACCGGGGTGGCCTTGCGCCAAAGAAGAGAGTGGGGTGTGTGTAGAAGAGGAAGAGAAGAGAGATGACGGAGAGAGGGACGAGGAGCAGTGACTGGTTAGCCCTGCGTGCGCTTACTCCTGAGGCTCTTCCCTTAAAGTGACGGTCACAAACGTCCGAGGTAGCGGGAAGCCAAGAGATACGCGGAGAGGAAGGGTAAGAGGAAGATGACGAAAGAGTAGAGAGAAAGAGGGGAATGAGACAGATAAAAGGGGAATCAGGGAGATTCGCCTGATTGGAGACTTGAGAAGGAAGAGATCGGCATGGGAAAATGATATGAGGATGAATAACATTAAAGGAGAAATAACATGACACGCAACATAAATTAACAAAGAGAAAAAATGGAGGAGTGAAGAAGTGGACGAATTGAGATGACAAAACGAATCTTCTAGCTGCATGGAAATATATTAAGAAAAGTCTGCATCTGAGTGAATGGCAGAAATTTAAATACACCATGGAGCGCAATTGCGCAGCAAAACACATAGTCATTCGCGTTGGAGCGAACACTGGGGCCGAGAAGAAAATAAAGGAAACATCAAAGAAAGGAAATGGAATTGGGGAAAGGGATGTGCATGTCGATCACTCACTGGCCTCGAGAGTGACAAAGGGACGGGTGGTGTGTCTCCTTTTTACAGAACAAGCATCGCGAGCTGGAGGGAGCGGTGCACTTGTGGACGTCTTCGAAGCCGATAGGAAGGAGACAGTTGTGACACAGCTCCAACATGCGCATCGTCTTGTTCCTGTCTCCGACGGTCAGAGAACATGAGGCCGGAGGGTGTGCTCCCTCGCAGAACGGACAAGCCTTCTTACGCTCCTTGCCTTTCTTGGCATCATCGTCCTCCTCACGAACAGGATGCTTCCGAGGAGGGTTGACAGTGCGAGGAGGAGGGATGTAGGGCTTGCGAACGTAAGGCTTAGGCTGGTAGCGAGGAATCGTGTGCGTAGAATGAGAAGAGGACGTAGAAGAACGAGAGGCTACTTGCTCGAGACGAGCAATGATGGAGCCAATCGATTCAGTCCAGGACTCAAACTTATCATCGAGTCCGCTGATCTTCTCATCCAGTGTCGACAGAATGTCCGTGTGTGTGGCCAGCGTGGTGGAGATGAATTCGAGCTGAGGATCCAGAATCTGCTCGTCCTCCTCCGTCCGATGGATGACATCGGTGGAGGAAGCACTCACATCCAGACCCTTCTGAATGAATACTCATCTCCTTTAGAACAGAATTCCACGCTGACTGTAATTACAGTACCTGGGCGCTCCTGATACGTCGCTTCTCAGAGAGTGGAGGTGGCGCAGGGATGAGTAGTCGCGGAGTGTTGGAAGAGTTGGTGGGCGGCTTGTTGATAACCTGGTCCATCGCGGCCATTATCTTGTCGGCAGGCCCGCTCTTCTCGCCCATGTTCCTGCAGATGAAAAGACGATAGAAATGTTGTCTTCTCGAATGAAATAAATAGAACTCTTCGCGCAAGAGTTCCATTAATAGACGCATCAAAAGAAGATGAAGAGAGATGAAGTAGAAACACAAATGAAGGAAGAATAACTCGTAGAACATCGATATAAGTGAAAGTAGAGTTGGAGAGAGTAGATACAAGATATGTACAGGATCATCTAGCTTCGCAGTCATCACAGGCCTTTGCCTAGTGACGCTGCGGGGCGGCCACAACTGGCGCGCCATCCGTTGAGCTGGTGAAGTGTTTCTTCTTCGCACTTCTCTCCGGCTGTCTCCTTCTTCCAGTCGACTTACTATGCGACTTCGGTGAAGGGGAAACTGCGCCCGGGGAAGAAGAGACTGGAGAAGATGGCGAATTCCTGGTGCTGCCATCATCGGGAACACGACTATATACTTCCAATGGGATGAGCAGGTTGGGAGGGCGAGTAACAACTCGTCCGCTGGACACCCTCAGAGTCACTTCTCGCTGGGACACAGACAAGATTCGTCCGTATTCCCAGTGACTCCTGGTCTGGTTGTCGTTCTTCAGTAAGACTATCTCATCGATTCGAGGGGAAGAAAGACGTGACGTCGCCCCTTGCTTCACATGACTCCTCGTTGCTGCGTCTGAAAGACGGATGAGATACTCTGTTCGCCATATCTTCCTGAGACGTGCAGCGTGCGAGAGAGAGTCTGTGTATGCACATTCGATAGCATATCGATTCGCCGAAATCCCAATTGCCTGGAAGTCTGGATCGTTATTCTTGTCCTCCGCTTCATCCACTACCACTGAGGTTAAGTGGATGGATGGCCAGAGGAAATCAATTGGTCGGACTGTTACTATGGTGGTGGAGTTGGCATCCTTGAGTGCTGCGAGAGGGCGAGTGTTCACTGTAGCTTCTGCTTCTGCCAGTAGAGTTGCGAGATCGTCTCGGGAGACGATTCGTCTGCCGATGGTCTTCTGAATAGCGAACTTGACACTGCCAATGAGCCTCTCGTAAGTCCCTCCCTTCCAGGGAGAGAATGCAGTGGTGAATGACCATTTGAAGTTCTTGTCTGCTATTTCTTCATTCACAGCATCTGAGATCTGCTTTGTTAGGAGATTCTCAGCCAGGCGGAAGGTTGGAGCCTGGTCTGACAATACTGTACGTGGTACTCCTCTCCGAGCACAGAAGCGTCTGAAAGCGTTCAGAAAGGTCCTTGCAGATAGATCCGTTATGAGCTCCGTCTGAATGGCTCGCGTGCTGAGACAAGTAATGAGCAGAAAGTAGGCCTTCTCTCTCTCCTTCTCACCCTTCACTGTGATTGGACCAGCAAAGTCTATTCCTATGTCAAGGAATGGACGGACGAGTTGTACCCGTTGAGGAGGAAGAGGGGGAGAGTCCGGATAACGGAAGGTCTTTCCATGTGCCTTCTTGCAAGTCACACAACGGGATATCACTGACCGAGCTCTTGCCACTGCCTTCGGTATCCAATACCGTAATCTAAGCTGGTTTACAGTATGCTGAGCTCCTGAGTGCATCTGTTGCTTATGCACATCTTCGATGACTAGTCGAATGAAATGTCTGGATTCTGGTGTGAATGGGAGAAAAACTGGAAATCTGGCAGAGTGGGAAAGATCCGCGTAATCAAGGCGCGCGTGCCCACATCTCCAGATCCCATGTTCGTCTTTGGAAGGCTTCAGTTGGCGATTGCCTGGTGAAAGTATGAGATGAATTGTGCTCTTCTGGTGGAGCTTCCAGAGACACAAGTCAGCTTCGTTCAGTTCTTCTCGGGAAGGAGGAACGACGACAGACTTCTCCAGTATCTGCCTTTCGTCCCTTGGAATGCTGATTCTTCGTTTTAGCTGGCGGACGTATCTGAGAGCGAGGGCCGTTGCTCGTCTCAGTCTCTTCCAAGTTTGGACACGTCCTGCGTTGACAACAGTGCTGAGAAGGTAGGGAAGGGCCGGGGGATGCTGAACTTCCGCTACTGTCGCCACTACCTCACTGTCGTCTATGACATTCTCCTTGAATGTCTGCTGATTCTCCTGGACGATCTTCGGTAGTTCTTCAGTCAGCCAGTCCGGTCCGTGCCACCAAATCGACTCTGAGTTGTCGATTGTTGCTCCTTCATTCGGACGGGTAGCCAAGTCAGCCGGGTTGTCCTCGGAAGCAACGTGGAGGACTCGGAGAACTGGCACATGAGAGTGTGTGGAAAGAAGAGTAATCGTCTCAGAGAGATTCTTGAGAGTCTCTGCAACTCTGTTCCTGACGTAGACCGAACTGGCTTGTTTCTTGTTCATAAGCCATGACAGGGAGATCATACTGTCACTGAAAAGCACGAGATGACAACTGGGAGGGCGAGGGAGGTTCTGGAATGCTTTGGCAGTGTACAGCAGCATCCTACTCGCCATGGTCATCGCGTTCGTCTCCGCTTTCGGGATTGTAGGAGCATCTTTCTCCTTCCGTGGCGCGATTGCTGATCGCGCAAGAAGAAGTCGGACCTCTCTTCCCGAATACCAGTAGACGCAGGCAGCCTGGGCCTGCTTAGAAGCATCCGCGAAGGCTACCAAGTAGCTTATTCCTTGCATCTGAAGTGGGCGTGGGAGAGAGAACTCGAATCGTCGGATTCTCTCGGCCATTCTGAGGAACTCTCTCGTGATTTCCTCGGTCGCACGGTCATCCCATTTCTGCTCATTCGCCCAAATCTTCTGAATGTAGATCTTCATGGGGAGCATCAGAGGACACAGGAAACCGCAGGGATCGTAATGAGAGGCCAGCTCGCTGAGAGCGTTCCTTCTCGTGACTTCTTGTTCGAGCTCCTTCTTTAATGACCCTGAGAGAAGAAGAGCGTCGTCTTCTTGACTCCATCTCTGGCCAAGCATCTTCTGTCGACCAAAGACTCCTCGGTCTTCTTCTGGAATGCTGAACTGGAATGCAACGTCGTCAGAATAGAACTCGCGGACATTCATTCCAATCGATGCGAAGAGCTGCTTGAGATAGTGGTAGATGTCCAGCTTATTCCAGTCGGTGGCGTCGACGAATATATTGTCGACGTAAGTGTTGTACTGTAGTTGATTCAGTACGTGCTGCTGGAGTGTGCTCAGTCCATCCTTCCTCTGCTCCATTTCAACCAGAGTTCTGATTGAGGCGGCTAACAGATAAGGAGACTGGGTGGCACCGAAGGGAGCAGATGTGAAGCGGTAGATCTGCAAGTTGTCGATCGAGACTGGTTCAAGAGGGTTCTTTAGCCACATGAACCGGAAGAGGTCTCGCTGATCTTCATAGAGCCTTACTTGTAAGAATGCTGCTTCGATGTCTGCCATGATAAAGGTCCGCGTCGTGCGGATTCTCAGGAGAAGTGAAGGGATTTTCTCCATCTGGGAGCGACCAGGAGGCATCACTGAGTTCAGCGACTTGCCACCGGACTCGCTTGCACTCGCATCGAAGACGATCCTTACTGGTTTCGATGGCTTGTCAGGGCGAAGGACTCCGTGGTGAGGAAGGTAGACTCTGAGTGGATTCTCGCACTTGCCGGGAGCGACTGGCTCAATCTGCCCACTAAGGAGGTGAGCCTTGATGACAGAGTCGTAATGCTCCAGCATTCCCTCCTTCTTCGCCTTCTTCGCCACTGCCTTCAAACGGACCCAAGCTAGAGTGTAGTTCTCGCTGATCTTGGGCGCGTCTTCTGTCAGAAAGTAGCGCGCATACATTCTTCCATCTTCGATTCGCGCGTTCTTCTGGAAGAATGAGTCGACAGCTTGGTCCATCAGTTCTCGCTGTAGCCTTTCTGGTCTTGCGTCGTCTGCGCAAGTGGCGGTATCTACCTCGAAGTACTCAGCTACTTGCTCGCTGAGCTCATCCATCGTGGATGCGATGTGGAGAACAGGAGTTGGCTCTCCATCTTCCGACTGGCGTGTCTGGCCAGCAATTATCCTTCCAAATTTGCTATGTAGTAGCCGTAGTCCGCTCGGGAGGACATCTGGAGGCTTCCCGAACTCCAAGATGTCGAGGCTAACGTCGGAACTGAGGACAGCATCAGGAGGGGAGATTGGCCCTCCTCCCTTTACCATTCGTTCTGCGAGGAGGAGCTTCTCCTTCCTGACGAATGCGAAGTCTTCGTGGCTGAGCTTGGTACTCTCGACTGCTGGCAAGGCTCGCGGGAAGACATGCGCTGGCACCTTCATGTAGCTGCCATCCGTCTTCTTCAGGGAGAGACTGACGATGTCGTACTTCGCCTTACCGCTTCCTTTGCCTCCAATTCCTTCGATAGACAGTGTCTTGCTGCCTACTGAGCGAAGACCGTGTCTCTTCACGAAATCTTCCGAGACGAGAGAGATGGTTGCGCCCGTGTCCAACATCACTCGAATCTGTCGCTCTTTGTTGTCCACTGCCAACGGGACAACTGCTGTCAGCAAGTTGCTCTTCTTGCTGTCTCCTGCTGTGATGAAGAGCGGGATGGAAGAGGAGACGACTGAGATCGACTCGCTCTGGAGGTCTTCGCGACCTTTCTTCTTCTCTTCGTGTTTCTCCGTCTGCACGAGATTCACCGGGCGTCTATGCCCGCCGGAGTCGTGATTTCTCGGTTGTCTGCAGAGAGCTTCGTGGTGGGGCTTCTTGCACCGTGTGCACAACTCTTTGCAGGTGGTAGCATTGTGGCCTCTCTGGAGGCATCTGAAGCAAAGTCCCTTGTCTCTTGCTACCTTCGTCCTCTCGTCGACGGTAGGAACCGTTCTGCATCCTCTCGACAACTTGTGTTTCTCGCAGAATACACAATCGTCGTTGTTCTCGCGCGCGTGCTGAGTCTTCTCTGTTGGTCGCGACTGAAGTGGTTGCTGCTGGTAGGACTGGGAGTTGTTCCTTTGGAAGCGGTCGTGATTCCTGAATGACGACTGAAGCTGCCGGCTCTGCTTGAAGTTGTCATGGCTCCTGGATGACGACTGTCGAGACCGGCTGTGTTGTGCATTCCTGGATGCATTCAGAGAGTTCTTCATTGCGAGAGTGTACTCCTCGTTCTTGATGATTTCTGTTAACTTGGAGAGTAGGAGTCCGGTGGTGGAATTGGTCACAATTCCATTCTCATCTCGCTGTTCGAGCTGCCACCGGATGATCTCGTCCTGCGTTTTGTGAGAGAACTTCTCAAGTATCTTCATCTGTAGATGAGCGTCCGTCTGAATCGTCTTGGTGACTCGGTTCAGCTTCCTGACGATCGCGTGAATCTTGCTGAGGACCTCGCTCTGCTCATCCAGTGATCGTGCTCCAGGCGGAATCGCTTCTAGCTCTGCATAAATGGTGGGAAGAGCCAGGTTGTTTACTCCATATCTGCGATCGAGGAACCCGATGGCGTAGTGGTAGTCGTGACCACTGAGCGAAAGGCCGTCGAGCATGTTGAGCGCCTTTCCGGTGAGGGACATCTTCAAATACTGCATCTTGTCATAATTGGAGAGATCTTCTCTTCTGTCGATCGTCTCCTTGAAGTCAACCATGAAGGTCTCGTAGTCCTCTAAATCTCCGCTGAAGGTGCGGAGAGTGAGACGTGGCAGCTGTGGTCGGCGATCCTCTTGCCTGTCTCTGATCCGTGAGAACAGATCTTCTTCTTTGGGAGTCGGTTGTCGGTGCTGCTCCTTTCTCGCTGCATTCTGTGCAGCTTCCAGTTGGCGATCTTCGCCTTGTTCGCCGGGTCGCTCGCTCCTTTGATTCTGGAGTTGGAGCAGTTGTCGCTCGATCTGCCCTCTTCTCCACTCCAGATCATCTTCCGAATCCTCTTGGAATCGGTGGCTGGGTGAGGCGTGTGCGTCTTGCAGTGTCCTCGTCGATTCTTGTGGAGTCCTTGGCAGATTCCTTCTCTCCTCTCTCGCTGGCGGTCGGCTGTCATGCTCTTGTCTGACAACACTTGCTCTTCCACTGAGCGAGTACGGTACTCGGCTCTCCGTCCTCTCATTTGCTGAAGATCCCGCCTCTCTTGTGGGTGGGAATCGATGTGCCGGAGATGGGGAGGGAACCTGAGACCGTCTTAGTGTTCTCCACTCTTCTGCTGCTAAACGGTCGTCGATGAGTTGGAGGAGCCGAGTTGCTTCTGCCGTGGTATCTGCTCCGTCTTCCACAACTGTATTCCAGGAATGCACGGCACCGTGCACGCTCTCGAAGCCTTGCAGCTTCTTCTCCGCCGTGGCCTTTGACTGCTTGCATGTGAAGTTCTTGGCGTGCTCGTGGTACTTGGTGTACAGTTGGCAGTACACCTCGATATCTTCGTCACATGCAGCAATCAAGTCGGTGAGCTGATTCCTGGATTGTTGCAGACTGTCGGGTGACGACTCGAATAGTCTGTTCTCGACCTTCTCCTTCTTGGACTGTAAGCGGTCTCTTGATCCGCTGGCATTCATGCTGGACAGGTGAAGATCCTTAAGTTTCGTGTCGCATTTCCTCAAGAATGCCTTCTTCTCTGTCTCGGAGATGGTCGGCACTTTCCTTGCTGCAGGAGGAGGAAACTGAACAGAAGGATCTTCTTCGTCCTCTTCAGAGACGACTGGTTGCTGCTGTGGAGCAGGGAACAGTACAGAGGGGTCTTCCCCTCCGTCTCCTTCATGTGAAGAGGCGAAGTCATCGTCATCGTCATGAGAAGCAGCATCTACATTGTCGTCTTCATCGTCTCCGTCATTGCTGACTTCTCCTTCTTCCTTGTCTTCTTCCTTCCTTGTCACGACTGACTCCTTGTCAGTCTCTCCTTGCCTTGCTGTAAGAGACATTTCCTCTTCCCGGCTCGGTTGGACTAAGCCGTGGCGCTCTTGTCCGCGGCGCGCAGCCCGTTCAGCACGTGCAGCTGCTGCTTCTCTGGGGTCTGGGAAGTTCGGAGGGGAACTCTCTTGAAGAATTCTCTGAGTGCGTGGCTTGACCTTAGGTTTGGTCCGGGAAGGGTTGGGTTTCTTCTTGTTTCCTTCGTCATCATCGCTGCTCTCGATCGTGAGTGCGAGCACGACGTGCGTATCCTCATCTTTATCAGAGCACTCGGGCTTAGAAGACTTCAGGCTCTTGGACCTCAAGCTCTCGGGCCTTGAAGACTTCAGGCTCTCGGGCCTGGACCTCAGGCTCTCGGGCCTTGTAGACGTCAGGCTCTCGGGCCTGGACCTCAGGCTCTCGGGCCTTGTAGACTTCAGGCTCTCGGGCCTGGACCTCAGGCTCTCGGGCCTTGTAGACTTCAGGCTCTCGGGCCTGGACCTCAGGCTCTCGGGCCTTGTAGACTTCAGGCTCTCGGGCCTGGACCTCAGGCTCTCGGGCCTTGTAGACTTCAGGCTCTCGGGCCTGGACCTCAGGCTCTCGGGCCTATCCTTGTCTTGGAGTTCGCTTGCGTCGTCGGTGTTGGTGTGGTGGGCCTGCTCGCCTGCCATGTTCAGGCCCGGGCGTCGATTGGGCCGACGCACCATGTGCAAGTTTCTGCCCTTGATCATCTTGTATTGATCGATGAAGGGCTTGACTCGCTGACTCGATTGTTTCCACTTCACAATGACATGTAGTTTAACTCGTCGAAGAACAAGAACAGATTTATTGCTTCCAAATGATCCTTGATATCAGTCCAGAAATTAATCTCTATACGTCAAGGTAACAGAATTAGAGTCTAGATTCTATACTAGGACCTTAAGCTGAAAGATGGAGGAGGATATGGATTGTAATAAAGGAAGAAAGAATAAATGAAATAAATGTAAACCCTGAAAAGGAGGAATGGAAGAAACAAAGAAAGAAAGAAAGAAAGAGGAAAGGGTTTTACCGGGGTGGCCTTGCGCCAAAGAAGAGAGTGGGGTGTGTGTAGAAGAGGAAGAGAAGAGAGATGACGGAGAGAGGGACGAGGAGCAGTGACTGGTTAGCCCTGCGTGCGCTTACTCCTGAGGCTCTTCCCTTAAAGTGACGGTCACAAACGTCCGAGGTAGCGGGAAGCCAAGAGATACGCGGAGAGGAAGGGTAAGAGGAAGATGACGAAAGAGTAGAGAGAAAGAGGGGAATGAGACAGATAAAAGGGGAATCAGGGAGATTCGCCTGATTGGAGACTTGAGAAGGAAGAGATCGGCATGGGAAAATGATATGAGGATGAATAACATTAAAGGAGAAATAACATGACACGCAACATAAATTAACAAAGAGAAAAAATGGAGGAGTGAAGAAGTGGACGAATTGAGATGACAAAACGAATCTTCTAGCTGCATGGAAATATATTAAGAAAAGTCTGCATCTGAGTGAATGGCAGAAATTTAAATACACCATGGAGCGCAATTGCGCAGCAAAACACATAGTCATTCGCGTTGGAGCGAACAAGAGAGAATGGAATAAAAGAGAGAGATAAGAGGGAGGGGAGTGTGAGAGAGTGGGGGGAAAAGAGATCAGATAGACAGGGAGAGAGAGAAGAGAAGAGAGACAAAGTGGGCAAAAAGAGTGATAAGAGAGAGAGAGATAAGACAACCGCGGTGTGTATGAAACGCCCTAAACAAGACAATCGACAAAAAATAAAACCTTTAGGACTGTAAGGAACTTTTCTCGATATTCTTTCCACGCCGCAGATGTCTTCTTTCCTTCAAGGATTGCCAGACCTGGAAGACTCACCAAAAGAAATGTTGCGTTATCTGTAATGAATGCAGCACCAATGATGATAGTGGAAGAGAAGAGCGGAGAAGATGAGATATCAATGAGGACTTTCTTCAGAGCAACCACGGAGCGAGGGCCCGTGAAGGGTCGTGAGTCCAGCCAGGAATAGAAGAAGTGAGTCATCGGACCAACCACTCCTCCCATCGCAGCCATTCTTCCTTCACAATCAGACTGCCGCTTCTCTCTGTGTTCTCTCCGCTCACTCCCTCCCTCTCTCTCTCACTCTCTCTCCCTCTCTCTGTCTCAATCTCTCACTCTCTCTCACTCCCTCCCTCTCCCATCTTAGAGAGCTTCTCTAAATGGTGCAATCGCATGCACAGAAGTCAAGAAGGTAGATTTCCCCAGGGGGCGCTTTTCCATGAACTCCTTCAGCCGCACGATTAATCTCGCTCGAGGACACAGACAAGCGTCTCTGATATGTCCAGGACATTTTATTGTCCATGACATTTCAGAGACACTTGGTCGACATGTCAGGAACAAATTTTTCAAAGGGAAGCGTCCAAATGAATGCTTTTTATATATTTTTCCTTCGCTTTCTTTATATGACATGCACGCGTTGCATGTTTTTTTCTCTCCAGACTGTGAACACTCATCTTTAACAATGGAGACGAAAGAAGAGTGCACAAAGCTACATCAGACATAAAGCATATGGAAATACTTCCCATTTTTTATTTTCAATTCTTCTAATCAGCACTCCGAATATTTTCGAGACGAAATATGCTTGTAGATATTTTGAATTCTTTTCCAGCAAAAACATCTTTTTATCTTCTTCCATTACTTCATTATGTCAATACAGAAGAGCGATGAAAAACAAGTTTATAAAATAAAACAAGAGGCAGAGAGTGAGAGACTTAGTCGAGGGGCCGAATCTCATGTCGAAGTCTTACTCCTCCTTCTCTTCCTTCTTCACCGTCTTCTCCTATTCGGGAGCGGTGGTACTATAATCAACAATAACATATTGAGATATTGTTGAAGAGGGAGCAATTAGATAAATAAAATGAGAAAATAGAGTTTTTGCGAGCCAAATTAATAAAGGAATTATGTCAAAAAGAACCTGAAAGAACAACAAGTATGGAATTGACGATTTATCAAACATTTCCTTGCTTTACTATAGCAGTATAACAGGAATATCTTGCAAGAAACGGAACTAAGGATGTTCTGAAGTCGGAAGTGGACGGAGCTGCTTTGCCACCAAGAACGCCTAGGCGTAACGCGCATCTTCTGAAAGCGGAAAGAATTCTACTATTCGCTGGGAATCTATTTAATCATCAAAACGTATTTGAGAACAAATCACAGAATTAAGTAAGCAAAACGACAATGGATGCGAAGTAAAAAAAAAAAAAACTCTTTTTGAAAACGGCTTCTCCTGCCAAAAGTAGCAGCTACAGTAAGCACGGCCGTTCAAACCCGGTCATCAAAAATGGTCACGCCAATACGCAACTCCTTGAAAAGACCGCAACGCGTAACCGCGGTTGCTTGACCCAATGCTACCGTGGTATGGTAACTTTTAGCAACTGACAAAACGCGGTCCTATGATAACCGCCGGCCCCGAACCAGCTTTGAATTTCCCGCATTTTAATTTCGCGCATAAAACATGCGATTTTGGCTGCGTACAGGCAGGCCCCACTTACCCATAGCCATGATTCAGTGCATCACGGGATGTTAGAACACGGCGCTCAGGTGTGGTCCCCTTTTCAAAATGCGAAACGTCGGATGGAAGGCGCACTATAAAAATCAACCGTCTTGTGTCTGACCGCTTTTCATGCGTGTTCATGCGTGTTTTTTCTTGCGTGTTTTGACACTTCTAACACATCTCGCCCTGGCAAGTTGCCAGTTTGAGCGCGACTTAAATCCAACTCTCTACGTCTCTGCCACTTGGTCAGAGTGCAGACAGTGGGAGTAAGCTGTCAACCGGTGCCATCTTTGTATAGCGAGTGCGTCCGGAAAAATGCATGGGCTGAACACCCGTGTGCATAGAGATGAACGTTTTTAGTATGGGCTGAACGGCTGTGTAAGTATAAACAATACGATTGCGCGTTCAATAAGACGAAGTTATAACTTTTGTCTCGGAGACAAGAAATGACATTTGGCGTGTTTGTTTCGCCTCTCTTCAAATTGCATACTCTCTCGCCTTCTCATTCAGGATGTCTTGGACATTGTCCCAGACATTCTCAATGTCTTGGACATAATATTTTCCCAAAAGTGTCCGAAACATTTCAAAGACATATGAGAGACAGATGCGAGACCCGTGTATTAACATAGGCCTTTTCTTTAGTGTCTGGGACATTTGTCTCCCACCCTAGAAAATGTCCTGGACATATCAGAGACGCTTGTCCATGTCCTCGAGGGAGATTAATCGTGCGGCAGTTCTCTCTTTCTGTTGAAAAGCTTCTTTTATATAATTACTCGATTGGATGGAGCCTTTAAATGAATTATAGAAAACGAATTTAATGGGATCTCAATTGAAGAAGAAGACAAAACCTGTGCGGGACGAGTCGAAGAATTCTTGATGTTCCTTGGGTCTTCCTTGGGAAGCGAGCTTCTGTTGGAGAGCATCCCCTGCTCCAAGGAGGCTCATCGATAACACCTTCAATTGAGCAAAGCATGGTCCATTCCGATCTTTCAATTCATCTGTTTCAGTGATGCGCCCCTCTCTTTCCTCTTTTGACCGTGTTGGTAGTGAGAAGGAAGGGGCGAGAAAAGGCAGAAGTCGTGACTCTGCGGGCAATGCTCAATGCAGATTGCATCACTGCTTCACCGTCCTTCGCTCATCCCAACCAACCTGGGCGACGGGTTCAACCTTCTTTTCCTCCGCTCAGTCCATCTGAACAGTTTCCAATTTCTTTTTCAGACAAACAAAACGTTGATTTCGGCGGTGAGCAGATTAGTCGAGGTCAAACAACGCTAAGATTGTGGTGAAATAGTTTGTGAAAAAGTTTTACAACAGCGATTTATTTATGCATTTATTGGAGAAAAGTAAAAGAAGTGAAAGTAAGCACAGCGCGTTTATGATGATGAGCTGCAACTATTCATCGACATCCCCAAGACTGATTACGCCTGTGAATTGAGGGAGAACGGGCAGAAGCTTAGCGCATCCCCTCTCCTGTCTCGCTCTTCCATCTCTCTCCTCTCTCGCTCTTCCATCTCTTTCCTCTCTCGCTCTTCCATCTCTCTCCTCTCTCACTCTGCCATCTCCGTTCCCTCTCCTCTCTCACTCTGCGATCTCCTTCCACGCAATGTCTTCAGGGTCCTCCCTCGGCCATCTCAGCTCGCCTTCGTCTTCTTCTTTGCCTCCCTCTGCCTCTCATTCTGTCCCTATCCTATTGCCCTTCACTCAGTTAATTACTTGTGTGGAGTCGGTTCTGGCTGCCCTCCAGAAAGAAAGAGAAGTTTGACGACAAATTGCATCCGATTCTTCAAGGTCACAATAATCATTCTTTCACACTTGAAAAACAATCATGTAATTTATTATGACTTGGCTTTTGTATTTACATGTACACTGCGAATACATACCAAATTTAATTGAATGTCTGGGGAAAATTAAGAATATCCAGAGTAAGTGCGCAAACAAATTAAATTAGAGAAATTGCAGTGGTCGATCATTTAAAGTTGTTGTTACTGTATTCCTCAGGACAGCCGGAATATCCGCGAGTCCTGCGAACGATTCCCCTTTGGATGAGAGAGTGAGCCATGGCCAGAAGGGCTTTCGAGGGATTCGCGAACTCCATTCCCAGAAGTCGCTTCGCCTGCAACCTCACATTTTATTGAGAAGAAAGATAAAAATAATCCATAGATAAGTTAATAAGATATGTTTAAAAAAGAGCAAACCGCGTTTAAAGGAGGAGCAAACCTTGCTATTGTCAAATCTGAGTTGAAATCCAACTCGATCGAGGATAGAAGCGGCCTGCTTATCGCAAAAGGAAAAGAGCCAAACAAAGAATGCAGGGACACGAATCCGAGGAATCCAGTAGCCTGAGGGAAAAGAAGGGAATACTGGGAAAAGAGTGGAGCAGAAGCTGACCTTGGTTGCTGAACTCTTTTCTCAGGACAGCGGAGATGTCTGAGAACCAGAAAGAGGGCTGCGCAGTCAAGAGAATTCTCTCCCCGTCGGCCTCCCGCCTGAGCATGGCTTCCACGTGAGCAACAGCCACATCACGGACATCCACCAAGGCGAGCTGAGGAGGGAACTCAAGTTGGTCAGCACAGGGAAGAGCGCTCACTTGGGATAGAGATGCATACATATGTACTTGAATACAAGCTTAAGTGAATACAGATTGTCACAAGAATTCCTCGCTTTGAAGAAGTGAATAAATGAATGAAATGAATGATATGACGTAGCCAAGAAACCTGCATGGGAGGCAGCGCAGGCAATTCGTGATGCAGGAACTGGCGAATCACTGAGATCGAAGCTCCTTGCTCATCAATCAGAACGGGGCCAACAACGAAGACGGGATTCAGGACGGTGAGACGGAAGGAGGCGGACGCCCCCAGGGAAGAGTGGAATTCCCAGGCTGCTCGCTCTGCCAGAGTCTTGCTCTTCGCATACGCTCCCACCTGCCACACAACATCACGAATCCACTCGTTATCTATACAAATGCATGTGAACATCATAAAGATGAGCGGAAGAAGACAAGAATTAACTGGCGCGGCACACGAACACTTTTGGACTCCACATTGGTCCAGAATTCTTCAGTGAACAGCTGGTTCTGTGGGTGCCCTTCTGAAAAGGATATCTTCTCCTCGCACACCTCTAGCCTTCTCTCTCTCTCTCTCTCTCTCTTTATTTCTCTGTCTCTGATATCTTCTATCGCCGTCTGTCCCCTCTCTCTCTCACCTTCCATCTCCCTTCTCTCTCTCTCTCCATTTACCTCTCACTTCCTCTCATCCGCCAACCAACCATTTACAGCGGCGCAACTTGAAGTTAACACTACTTTTTGAACTGAGGGGCACTGGGCAACTGCCTGTAATTCGCTCACTCTTCATTTGACATTTGTTATGTATTCTATGTACATATCTGATACTGTTAACCACTCATATTGAGAGTGAGAAAAACACAGAACCCTGAAGACATTGAGAGTTCCATCCACGGCTGTGGAGATGCATTTCTCATCGGCAATAATTGGAAAGGGAGATGCGATGTGCTGCACGAAGTCGCACCCAGAAACAGCACTAAATTCGGTTAATATTTACAGATGTAACACATAAAATAGAACTGGGAGATTTCTTACAACTAGATGCATTTTTAATCATATTCAACATCATGTACACAATTTGTTTTCTAACGGAATCCAGTGCTCGGGCACAAGAAGATCCGCTTCCACCAACTCGAGTCTCCCTCCAACGTCCAATGCCCGGACTGGGTCCACCTCAAGGAGTCTATCACATTGAAATGCAATAAATACATGAAGAATAACTGAAGAAGAGACCTTGCGGCGGTTGGCGAGAGATCGGACTGTTCCTCTGACACGGAATCCCCGAGAGAGGAGATGAGAAACGACTTGGGAGGCAATGAAGCCAGACGCTCCTGTCACCAGAACCACTGCAACAGTTAAACAATCTCTGCGAGAAAAAGATATCGATAATAAGAATGGTGAACAACAAATCTGGCTTACAAGTTTCGTGCGGTGGCTTCGCCGGCATCTGCAAAATCATTAGCATGTCAAATCAGAATCTCATCTTACATTCATACATTTAAAACGAAAGCAGAAGAGTGGAAAGGAAAACGGGAAGTTGTGTCAACTATGTATGTACTTACAATTAGAGTTTCCTGAAAATGCGGGCATGTCAAGGCAAGGATTAGTGGGAAAAACAGTAACTTCTATTGTTGCCATGGTGAGATAAAGGTTGGATAAAGCTCGACAAATCAGTGTGCATAATAAGAAAGATTGAGTGCCATTGAACGGGCCCTGAGAAGGGCTGACCAAAGAGAAAGAAAGGGAAAGGGCAGAAACGGAAGAATGCGGAATACTGGCCACTTCCATTTCTGCCCTTCGATTGATCTCTTTCCTCTCTCTTTCCTGGTCTGCCAATCCATTCTCTGTCTTATATACTCTGTACCAAAATGGGAAGAACTGGTCAGAGAATGGCTGACTCATCTGTGATTGCCCTCTGACTGGTCCAGTTCTTTCATTCCTCTTCGCTCGATTCCCATTGCAAATCATAGGAGAATGAGGAACCGTGCAATTCGCTTCATCTACATATAAAAACGAGTACTCCATTATTTGGTCAGGGTTAGTCTCTGGGTTCGCGATTTCTCGCGGATTCCACGACACCTCCCTCATTGGCTGACTTCCTCAATCTCCAACCCATTTATTTAGAGAAATTTTTTAAATTATCCATTCCATACCAAGGCATGGGGTCAACTAGCGTGAACGACCTACAGTCGCGCTCATAAAAACTGGGAATTCATGTTTTATGGAGATAACTTTTTTAAGGATAATCCTATTTAAATGAAATTTTCAGGGTTGCTTCATTATGCTACCAGGCATTTATTAGCAGTTGATTGGTTTCATTGATCTACTAATGTTCAAGAAAAAATCAATAACTTTGAATCACCTGCAATGCACATTTAGGCGCTTTGGACAAAATAATTTATTTCTTTGATCTCAGGGATGTTTTTATTGGAATTTTATTTTAGTCGCATTTTATAACATCGCAGCGACAACATTTTAGTCTAATTGTGATTTTATACCATGCTATTACATGCTTATTGCCTTCAGTTCGAGATTAACTCCCTCGGCCTTGGATGCATACGGTTCAGCAGGGCAAAATCGATCATTTTCTTCTGTTACTTGTTGCTTCATGAAGCCAGGGATGAAAGAAGGCTGCCGAAGATTGTAAAAACCTATTATTACTATTGTAAAAAGCTATGATTTGAGTAGGCAAAACCGTATTTGAAACACACGCCCTGTACAGCAATATATTGTTTATTGCACACTAAGGCAGAAACATATTTAAATGGAATCGTGGTATGGAATCGTGGTTTTGCAATTACTTTAAGTACAACTGGGCTGAGGACCAAAGTTGACCGCGGTGTTTATGTAGGGCTGAACTAATTAGCACGTAATTTTCACAGCTCAACTAGTCATCTGAATTGGTTCAATGATTCTCTGCAAACATATTAAAATCATTATTACTATAGCCATAGTTGTAAATGATCGATTTTGTCCTGCTGAACCGTATACATGCAAGGCCGAGAGAGTGAATCTCGAACTGAAGGCAATAAGCATGTAATAGCATGGTATAAAATCACAATTAGACTAAAAGTGTTGTCGCTAGGATGTTATAAAATACGACTAAAATAAAATTGCAATAAAAACATCCCTGGGAGCAAAGAAATAAATTATTTTGTCCAATGCGCCTAAATGTGCATTGCAGGTGATTCTAAGTTATTGATTTTTTCTAGAACTTTAGTAGATAAATGAAACCAATAAACTGCTAATTAATGCCTGGTAGCATAATGAAGCAACTCTGAAAATTTCATTTAAATAGTCCTATCCTTAAAAAAGTTATCTCCAAAAACATGAATTCCCAGTTTTTATGTATGTACATACATATGTACATACATCCAAAGGCAATGATCACAAATAACATGCGATAATAAGTCAATTGCAGCAAGCATAGCAAAAAGCAACATTTACACATGTGCATTATGTTGTCGAAGTTAAAGAAAAAACCAACAAATACAAGATACTGCACTAAAACAGCCGCGCCTTTAATCTGTCTAAAGTTTGAAACATGTTCAAAACAATCTTGTTTGAAACATGTTCGCAACAAAAGAATTGGCAGTGTTCCAGCCTATCTTAATACACATGGGTTCCGAACATGTATCCAGCTTGTGATCACTTTATCGCTTGTGTGCACTTCCTATTTCGAACTTCTGAAGTGGTCACTTGGTCAGAACAACCACGAAAATGTAGAGACAACGCAAAGATGGAGACGCAGGTTGTGGCGAGCAAAAGCTGCTCCGGTGTGCTTTTGCTCATCACCAACGAAATAGCACTGGGCAGAGAAAAAAAAGATGTCGCCGCTCGCTGCCTGCCCCCCCCCTCTGCCCCCCTCCCTCCGCCTAGCCGAAATGCCAGCTCCGCTGTCGAAAAATCCGTCTAGTGTCGGTTGCACTCATGGATCGAGGCTATTTGGTAAACTAACAAATCCAAAGATGGTCCTCTCACCAACGAAATAGCACTGGGCAGAGAAAAAAAGATGTCGCCGCTCGCTGCCTGCCCCCCCCCCTCCGCCCCCCTCCCTCCGCCTAGCCGAAATGCCTGCTCCGCTGTCGAAAAATCCGTCTAGTGTCGGTTGCACTCATGGATCGAGGCTATTTGGTAAACTAACAAATCCAAAGATGGTCCTCTATGAGGATGCAGTTCGCTCGGCTATGAAGTGAGGGCGCTGCAAGCTTTAGCTTCATTTTTTTGATCAATTCCATGCTATTGAACGTGGAGATTCCCAATTTCAACATAAGAGTATATGATATTGTCCAAGGAAGCACAATATGAGCCTGATTTGGCCTTCGCACAGTGGGAAGCACCAAAATTTGCACAAACTGTTTTTTTTAAATACCATATTAGAAACAATCATATTTCACTCTAAAAATGTTTCATTAGAAATTTAGAAATCAACGGTCTATCCATGAGGGCGACGGATTGAGGCGAACTATTTTCTAGAAAGCTAAAATCCGAAAATATATGTTAAAATGTTTTCTCGGTCATTGTCAGGTAGGAGAAAATATGTTGGTTTCCGATAGGGCAAAGATTGTGTGCTGCTCCAGCTGGGCCGTTCTCAAGTAGCAGCGTAGTCTCGTGGGTAACGTGACTGCGTTGCAGTTTGCAAGTCTAGGGTTCGAATCCCCGTGCTAACAAAACATTTGCAGAGGTTTGTTAGAATGTGATGAGCTCCGAATGTTGCCAGCTTGTTCTCAGGCTGTGACAACAACGCCAATGTTGCGAACAAGAGTTCACAACATGTTTCAAACTTTGGACAGATTAAACGCGCGGCAGGGGAGTATTGGGAAAGCCAAAGAGTTTGTGGCCCTCACTTTCCCTCTTATTTATGGTATCAACTCCATCGTTTCTTTTCGCCATTCATTATGCTACTCTTTGCGATAAATTTACTCAATTATTTATGACACTCTCAATTCATTCAATTCCCTATTCAAATATCTCTCTATTATTTTCATTCTTACAACCAGAAAAGACCCCTCTGATATGTTCCATGACGTTCGCAATGAATATGACAACATTTGTAGGTTGTTGTGTGCTGAGTAGGTTCTGTGACTTGCAAGAGGAAGAGATACCATTTGTGGTCTTGGAGCAAACAGCTGTGGACATCATGAGAAAGTGAGAAATGAGCTTCTTCTCTTTCAGAGAACACTCCTTTCTGTGCTGCCGAAACTCATCGACCAAGTGGAATTCCCATCCACAGGATCTCGTCTGAATGACGACTCATGCCGTCAAGTGGGAAGATTTTAAGGTAGGGAGAGAAAGAGAGAAAGAGAAAGAGAAAGAGAAAGAGAAAGAGAAAGAGAGAGAGAGAGAGAGCATAGAGAGAGTAGAAGAGGGAAATAGTGAGAGATTGTTAGAGAGTGGGAGGATAGAGCTGAAGGGAGACAAAAAATGTAGAATAAAGGACGGAAGTGGAACAACTTGGAAGTTCCCCCAGACGGTCTCAACTTTCATGCACGGCGCTGAAATGGCGCTGCTCTTTTTTCACATTTCAGAGAAATATGTCTGTTTCGATTTGTTTTGAACGAGAAGAGAAATGTGAGGGGATAATGGAAGTGCCTGAAAAGGATGGGGGAACTCACTCATGCCCCTTTCTCCACTTTCTCTTTATCCTCGCTCTACATCCTCCACTCAAGAAGAGCTTGACAATGCGATACAAATTGTTTTGTACCCAAGCATACTGTAACTGAAGCTGACATTTCAACGTCGAATATGCAGCCTTTTGTTGTCCCTCCAAAATCAGAAAAATATCCTTGAACTTTGCCGATTATGGTTCCTCGGGAAATTCTTTATGATAAAGTCAAAAGCCAAAATATTTTTTATTTAATTATCTCATATGTATCTCATTATTTCTGATTCAACGCAATTGAAAAAATGATCTAACTTTGTCCGCGAAATGTTGGAAATGTTAAATATAAAAGAGGCCATAAAGACTGAGAAGAATGTTTAGAACAAAATACCGTTAGATTCTAATAAAGAACGCGATATATAGGAAACCAGACCGTGGATTACGCAGAGAAGAGCACAAAGATGATGTACAAAAGTTTGAGGGTAGAAATAGGATAAGGAAGAGTAAGGTGAAACGTGAGAAGAATAAGGATGATTGAGAAAAGAGATTGAAGATAAGAGAAAGAGAGTGAGAGAGAGAGGGGGAGAGAGAGAGAAAGAGAGACAGAGCGAGAGAGAGAGAGATTTAACAGAAACGAGAGAAGAGGAGGCGCCTGAGGGAGGGGGCGGGACTGCCGCTTGCAACCATTCCGCACCAGTCTCATAGATAGTCCTCTCATTCGGACTCAGTGGCAGAACTTCTGCTGCGGAGAGAGCAGAGACGGCCAGGAGGAGAAAGAAGATGTTCTCCCCTGTTCACTTCATCCGCCTTATCTTTTTCGCCCTCCTCTTCGTACTCGCTTCAGGTAATCATTCATAATCAGCATACATGAAACCACTAAAATCAGATCTCTGCTCATGGCAATTTAAATTTCTTCCAATGATTAGTGCAAGCTGC
>CALZFC010000252.1:1877500-1955000 GCA_945643635.1 Allodiplogaster sudhausi
CTTTCTCTCTCTGTCGCCCTCTCCCACGTTTGCGCAAAGAGTTTCAAAACATTTCCCGAATGCTCTCCTGCTCTCCTTTTATTTCTTATTCAGAAGAGGGAGTTACTCCCTCTCTCTCTCTCTCTCTTTCTCTCTCTCTCTCTCTCTCTCGCTCTCTCTCTCTGTCTCTCTCTCTCTCTCTGTCTCTCTGTCTCTCTCTCTCTCTCTCTCTCTCTCTCTCTCTCTCTCTCTCTCGTTCTTAGCATGCATCAACAAATCGAAGACAAAATGGGATGAGAAGAACGCGGTTAAAGACATCTCTCTGTAAATCATAATAACTGATCCCTTAAATTTGCAGAAGAAAAATATTTATTGTAATGTGGAATACTGTTTTGCATAGATATAATTTTTTTTAACATTAGAATTCGAAAACTTGTTTATAGCTCCTATAGAATATGCGGCCATGTGTTTCTCATATTAAACTGACTATTCAGATCTTTTAAAAAGGTTATTGGGGCCTGAATAAAATTCGTACAGTAAGCGCACCTGTTTCTTCTGGTTAGACGGAAATTCCCGCGAAGTGAACTAAGCGAGCCTTGTAAGACAAGAAGGTTCGTATTTCCTTGTCCTCTCACAACGTCCAGAGTCCCTCATAATCCAGTTTGCCACATCTCAGCAATGATGCGAATTTACATCATCAGAGTTGTACGTGGAGTTGGTGCCTTCTTCATCGCATTAGCATCTGTATCCGTGGACCTTTCGCCTGGTGGACATCGAGGCTTCCTCTTGCATTTGCATAATCGACGACGTAGTACAAGAATCTCATCCAAAAGTCATTGTGGAATGGAGAAGAACAAATAATGGAAATTACTTCGCTCGCTAGAAATGATGCTTTCGCTCAGTTGTGGAGGAGCAAGGCACCTCTCGTTTTATAATCTATCCGCATCATTATTATCCCCAACTATTATTTCACAATGCCTCAATTCTTACTTAAATTTACAACTCATTAGCTGCAGCCTTTTTCATGTTGATGGAAGGGGAAGACTCAAACAAACTAATAAAAATAACAAGCCGCATAGTAAACAAGAAGCCAAATCAAGGAATCACATGCCTTTTTCTTCAAATTCAAAGCTCTTTACATTTCGTTGTTACACATTCCTGTTCGATGATAGAATCAGCATGGATACCGACACATGCAAATAACATACATACTCATTTCCTCCCAGGCTCATCTTCTCATTTCCTCGTTCAATGACGGCTTTTGCAGGAAGCAGAGGAGAATCATTAGAAGAGGATTTGGCAGAGGTGCCAGCAGGCCAATGGAGGCAAGCAGACTTCCCGGATGGTCCTTTGGTCCGTTTTCACCTTTTTTATTATATTTATTTTCGAAGAAATAATTTCTAACCCTAGAATAAATCTCAGAAGCCCTATTATATTTTCTATAATTATAAATGTTTAAAAATGACCTTCTATTCCCTTTCTCGCTTGCAGAGCGAATCTCGATACAAGCTGCACAAAAAGTGGGCGAACCAAGTCCGCTTCGGGAAGCGTTCGAACTGGGCAAGCGGAGTTCGATTCGGATGATCTCCATTCTTCACTTTCCTCACCTTTGCATGTCCCTAGTAATAGCTTCCTCCGAATCTGGTGATGTATCGAAATTCTGTTTCAACTTACTTAGATGATATCAAAAGAAGGTAGTCAAAACCGCCTTGCGAATCCGGTGTCTATACTTGAAGATCAGAAGCCGCCTCCAGCATCAGATGAATGATAAAGCTGAAATGCACTGTGGCGACTGCCTCAATTCGTTACTCATTGCACCCTCAATGTCATTTCCCTCTCATTCAGAGACGGTGAATAACAAGGCCTCACGTAATCTCTTGTCCAATCAACCCCTCCCAAAAAGAATCTGCCTTGGAGGGATACAGGGATTACATGGAGATCAGATGGCGCTGCAGGATGGAATGATCTACCCCCCTCTTGCCCCCTTTACTCTCTCCTACGCGGTCTCTCTTCGCGATCATACCAGCTCTGTGTCTCTCAATAATCTTCCACCATTTCGGACTCATTTCCTCTCAATTTCACTCCATTACAGAAAAAAACATGTCATATCTAGAATTAAAAACAGGAAAGCCAGAAGTGTGGGAACGGAAATGAGAGAAATCACTCACTTTTTAATGCGAAGACTTTTCATAGGACATTTCAATGTCTGGGGAAACACAGAATGGCAGATAAAGCGTAAAAAATCGGAAGCGACTATAGAGAGACTTCCTTATCAACTATTTACGGATTGAATTCTATCAGCCAATCAAATACAATTAACACACACATTGCTATGCTTACGGTTAAAAAAGAATACGAGAGAAAAGTGGGAGGAAAGAAACTCGTTTGATTTGTAGCAAAGCGTACTCAATTCATTCATCAATTTGCCCTAACATGAAAGAAAAGAAATCTGATTGTTATAGATAGAAAATGAGGCAGGCAATGAAAGACTGAAAGAACCAATGCAAGTGAAGCAGCTGATTATGTCGAAAAGGAGATTGGAGGATTGATAACAACGAAACACGTCATGGAAAGATCTCGGAGACATATAATCTTCTCTTCCATCTTTTGTTGCAAATCATATAAAAGCGTATCTCCTCCAGCTATATACACATTACATCAAAATGGAAGAATTACAGAAATGGGAACTATCGGTTGACAAGCTGCATGATGTGCTGGAGAAGAAGCTCGAGTTGGGGAAGAATCTTCTCTTCCGTCATCCCAGCTTGAGAAGCAGAGAGAGAGGAAGAGGCCATGGCAGAGGCAGAAGAACGCAGTTGGCGAACGAAGACTTCCAGGCGGTTCAGCAGTTCACTTCAGTTGGACATTTCCATAATACCACTCCCCCTTCTCACTGCCTGGCTGTCTAACCGGTATCTGAATTTGCTATGTGGACTGATCTGCTCAGCATAGACGGCGCAAGTAGAGTGGAACTGCTGAGCGTGATCGGAGAGAGTGACAAGGAGATCCACTCGGCTCTTGCAGGCCGAGTCTGCCACTCTCTGCCCCCCTCCGTTCGACAACTCTCGGATGCACGACTCCACCCGGCGAGAATGTTCTTGCAGTGACTCCTCAACACACTCCATCTTCATCCACTTTCATTCCTCCACTCTTCCGCAAACCTTGGAGACATTGCCCGGGTCTACTGAAGCGGCGGAGAGAACTTGGGAAGGGCCAGGACGACTCTTCGGCTCCAGAAGGGAAAAACGCTTGTGAGATGAAGAGACACGAGAAGACTCTGACGCTGCAAGAACAGACGTAAGAACAGTAAGGGGGAGGGGAGAAGGAACGGGAGAGAGAGACAAAGACGAGAGAGAGAGAGAGAGAGAGAGAGAGAGAGAGAGAAAGAGAGAGAGTATTGAAGAGAATAACGAATGCAAACAGCGATATGGTGAGCGGTATTAGAAGAAATAAAACAAGGGAACGAAGAGGAAGTATAGATTGTAAAAGAATCATGCAAAATGTCTCATGTTTCAGCCCGATTCTGTTCCCCGAGGGAGGCGGTAACTCGCTCATTAGTACTCATTCTACTGAAGAGGAAATTGAGAATGAGCTAGCCAGCAAGAGAAGGCAACAGGGAGCGGAGAGTGCAGAATGTAGCTACGGAGAGGCAGGGGATGCCTATTCAATTGCTCTCTCTCTCTCTCTCTCTTTGTTTGTCTGTCTCTCTCTGCTCTCTCCTCCACTCTCCATCGTTCTCTCCTCCTTCACTTCTCACTGATTCCTACAACTCGACCCTTCTGACATCACGTCGTGCAACCTCGAAAGTGCAAACACTTCAGGCGACATCATTCCATAAAGCTGCGCATCTCTTGAGCTTGGGGATTTCCGCAGTCAGGAATAGTTCTTATGATTATTTCCAGTGATCTCGGCACTCCCAGCCGGAATCATGACAGAAGAAATAGAGTCGAATTTAAGTAGAATAAGACAAGGAAAATGATAAAGTAGGAGGAAAACGAGGGATGAAAAAAAAGAACGAGAAAAGCGAACGTTTGTGATCGAGCTGCAGCTTCTCGAATTTGTTGGCAATGTCCCTGAGAGAGTGCGCCCTGGCCATGCCCCCTTCCTCTGCCAGAACAGCCGCCACTCCTCCCGCCGTTCCCTTCTCTCCATTTCCACGAAGCCCTCCAGATGGGACTCCGCTTCCACCAGTCAATGAATCACGCATCTTCAAATTAAATCCTTTCTTCTCCTTTCCCCCATTCTCAGTCATGGCTAACACTGCTTCGCTGCAGACTGGCAAATCCTCGCGAGGGAAGATTCCTCTGAGTGGCGGAAGACTCTGAGTCAGATGAGCTGGTAGACGCGCTTTCTGCTTGGGCCGCGCAGAGTGGGCGGTGGTGTCGGAGGGGTGCAACCTACACGCAATTGTTTCATTCACTTTATTAACCTTATATTTCAAGCAAAAATTTCATTACACTGTTTCAACAGATATTTTAAAATAGTCCTAATCGTGCTGTTTAAATATATAGAAAGACACGGGAAGAGAGGGGAGAAGAGTGACCTTGTGAGTGACGAGTTGCCTGAGCCGCGCGTGTTCCTCGGAGACACTCGGCTGCTCATTCTGCACCCTCGCATCCACGTGGCGAAGAGATCGGATGTGCGCCTGCAGCCCCCTCTCCTCGGCCGGCATCTCCTCTGATTCTCTGTCCCCTCTGTCTCTCTCTCTTCTCTTCCGTCTCGCTCCAGTCTCCTCAGTCTGCACTCCTCCATCCACTTTGACAGGCCGCGGAGACTCTTCCGAATCAGTCCTACGAGTGCGGGCCGGAGGGTCGGGAAGGGGACGGGAGGGAGGGCGGACCAGGCCATTGCTGCCAGCGGAGGAGTCACTCGGAGGGGGAGTGGGTTGGGTGGCCGAGGACTCGGGCGAATCCGACTTCGTCTTCTTCAGTTTGGAACGGGCTGAGAGGATGACAGAGGGCGTGGGTTGGGGGTGTGGGATCGGGAGGGGATGGCGAGGGGGGAGACGGGCAGTGGAGGGACCTATTCCTCCCCCTTCCAGGTTCGACTCCTCAAGGGAATCGGAGGAGACCGTCCTGGAGAGCCCTTCCGTGTCCGCCTCTCCCCCGTCGTTCCTCTTCAGCGAGTCCAAATAAGCGTCAATCCGCGCGCCTTTCGGCATCGTTCCAAACTTTGTGGAGATCTTGTGTAGATTGCGCTCGGCGAGGGGAGAAACCACAACCTCTTCCGTTGCTGAAATGGCCCTCCTATCTCATCTTATGAAACTTCCAAATCTTTCTCAACAACTTCGCTGATTTAGAAGTGAAAATGTGCGTAGAATATTTAGGTATACAAATCTATAAACAGAATAAAAAGTTAGCAGAAAACATGATATGATTAAAAAAGGAACCACTTGTCCGAGCAGAAGGAGAAAGATGTTCAGAAGAGTGCTCATACGGGTGCTTATTAAGCAACTTGGGTTTGGAAGAGGCGGGAGGGACGGGGAGTGGAAGATGACGAGGGGGAGCAGGGCGAGAGGGGAGGGAGAGGGAAGGAGAGGGCGAGGGGGAGGGGGAGGAACGACCTCCTTCCTCCGGCAGCGAGGACACCCTCGTGTGACTAGACGACGCCATTTCCGCAGATCTGAACCATCAATCCTTTTGGAATAGGGCATATTAAAAGGAAAGTCACAAGTTATACAGCCATCTGGATTATGGAAGCCCAGCAGCTTCCATAATCCAGATGGTTCCATAAGCATTATCAGGGGGAAAATATAAAGCGCAAATAATAATAAAAATCAGTTAATGTGATTTACCTTATGGATAATCAATCGAGCTAAGCTTGATCACTTCTTTTTTAAGCCCTAATTTAGGTTTAAAAACGAGAAGAAGATACAGCACTATCAATTATTATTGAGGAGCTTTTATTATACTTTAAAAAAAGACATAGCTCAAAATTGACCTTCTCTGGGGCAAATGAGGAGGAAGCTGAGACAGGCGAGGACGTGGAAGAGAGTCCTGCTGACTGCCTGAAGGTTGGGGAAGGACTGCCTCGAGCCGGGCATGCAATTGACGGAAGCGTGGACGATCCGATGGAGCCCATTTCCAGCTGAGAGAGAGAAAGAGAGGGATAGAGAGAAAAAGAGAGAGAGAGAGAGAGAGAGAGAGAGAAAGAGAGAGAGAAAGAGAGAGAGAGAGAGAGAAGAGAGAGAGAGAGAGATGGACTGACCACTGGAGCATGAGCATGTAGACATTATCAGGGCAGCCCGGAGGCTGGTCCATGCGGAATCCCTTCTCGAGAAGAGAGTAAACATTCGACAGTTCCACTCCGGGGTACGGGGCCATGCCACATGTCGCGATCTCCCACAACAACACTCCAAAGGCCCACACCTAAAAAGAGAGAAGAGAACATAAGGAGAGGAGAGAGGGAGACGAGGGAAGAGACTGACATCACTCTTGGTGGAGAAAGTGTTGTAAGCGAGTCCCTCAGGCGCGGTCCATTTGATGGGGAACTTGGCTCCTTGCTGAGCAGTGTACGTGTCTTCTCTCATGAAACGGGCCAATCCAAAGTCTGCCACTTTCACGAAGTTTGCTTCTCCCACCAGACAATTACGAGCTGCCAGATCTCTGGAACGACTCCCGCTTTCATTTACTGTCAAATCAGAAGCAAGTCAAAGTAATAACCGATGAATAAAGTTGCGAGACTCGAGATAGGCCATTCCGGCAGCAACTTGAGCGGCCATGGAGATGAGAGTGTGGCGAGTAAGGAGGGCGCGGTCAGTCTGTCGCAGATACTCCAGCAGATTACCGTTGCACATGTACCTCAAGGAAGGCCAAGACTAGAAGAGGAACAGGGAAGGAAGAGAAAGAACCCTACTCAGTTATGATGAAGAAGGGAGCTTCCCGAGTGCACACCCCAAGCAGCTGGATCAGATTCTTGTGGTGCAGCTCTTTCATGATCGCTGCCTCGGCTAAGAAGTCGGGTAGAGCCATCGCGTCCTCCTACAAGCGAATGGATTGTGGAATGACGTTTCCTTTCTTTCCCAAATGATTTGAAAACATTTTCGATGTGGTGAATAAACGGAAGAATGAATTGATAGAGTAGTGAGATAGCCTATAACCTTGAGCGTCTTGACAGCGACAGTCTTCTCGTGGCTCTTCCAGAATCCCTCGTAGACATCCCCGTACTGTCCTCCTCCCAGTTTGTTCCTCATCACAATCTCCGTTCTCTCTACTTCCCATTCATCCTGGGCAGTTGGAGAGAGAGAAAAGAGAGCGGGTTGACGTCTGCTCTTAGGCGCCGGGTACAGAAGATTACCTGCCACATTTACTTCTCTTCAAATAGCTCTGCTTCCTCTCTATTCTTACTCTGCCACACATCCCTGTGTTCCTACACTCTCATATTCGCGTTCCTTTTCATTCATCCACATGTTCCGCACAGTTTCTCTCTGCCTCTCTCGCTCTCTCTCTCTACTCTCTCTCTCTCTCTATCTCCACTCTCTCTCTCTCAGCATACAGATGAGTCCATCAGCATTGACGCTGTGATGATGAACCAGCTCTCCGAGTGTTCGGAACTTGCTCTCGTGAGTGATGAAAAGCTAAAGAGGAAGGGTGGAATAAAGCGAAAAGATAAAAGGCAAAGCAACCCTATCATGAGCATCTCGGTTGATTCGGTAGTGGTAGACCCGCCCATCGTGCCGCACTGAGATTGAATAATCCCCCCTGCTGCTCTCGCTCTCTCGCACCAAGAAAGACCCGTTTATCCCGCTGCCCAGAAGATACTCCGCTTCTCCGCGAGATACTGATCCGTGATACCTTAAGGGTTTAACTAGACTAAGAAATGACAACGGGAAGCCACGATTACACAGAGAGGAAGGGTGAGAAAAGAGAGAGAAAGGAGAGACAGAGAGATAGAAAGAGAGAGAGAAAGAGAGAAAACATATGGAGAAGCTAACCACGAGTGTTTATCAGGCGAGTTGAGTGCTGCGATGTAGGAGGAAGGGACCCATCCAATCTGTCCACATCTCCTGCCTCCATTCCCTCGCGTTGCAACCAAAGAAGCCTCGCACCATTCACCCGCTTTGTTGAATCCAAGAACACGCACCTGAAAAGGCCAGCAATAACAAGGAGGAAGAATTCCTAGTCAATCAGTGAACGCTGCTTATGCTAGGAAAAGACTGGACTGGAGTAAAGAAAAGGAGGAGAGAGCCTCGCCTTGTCTCCCTTCCTCAGAGAAAGTTGCTCCTCTCCGACACCGTGGAAGTCGTAGAGAGCAAGGAAGAGAGGAGATTCCTCCCGACAACTCATTCCCATCGAAGCAGACGAGGATGTTGTCGCATTCAAGAGATCCTCTCTTCAAGAATTACGGCATATAGTCAACCATATTACATTTTATATTCGACTTCGACTACACTCTCTTGGAGTTACTTAGGAAAATAAAATGGAATTGCCAAGGAATAGTGGCAAAAGGAGAGGTAGATAGATAAAAGAAAGACATGAGAGAGAGAGAGAGAGAGAGAGAGAGAGAAAGAAATAGCGCGTGAAAAGTGGTGGATGCCAACTGGTTCTCATGCAGTCAAAGAAGACTTGAAGCTAGTAAAGAGTGAGTGGAAGAAAGTGGCTTAAGCGAGTTCGAAATCACGGAAAGGACCTGTGCAAGTGGTGAAAATGGTGCAGAAAAGGATACCTTTGCAGGAGAGAAAGAGAGAAAGATAGAAAGAGAGAAAGAGTAAAAGAGAGAAAGAGTAAAAGAGAGGAAGAGAAAAAGAGAGAAAAAGAAAGGATGGAGTGCTACAGACAGATAGACTTCACAGAAATAAAAAGAATGAAAAAATTAAGCGAGAATGACGAACGCAAAGTTAGGAAAATGACAAATGAAAATTTGAAGTGAAAAGCGTGACTCACGCCCCCACCCTAAATACTCTACTCAGATCCGCCAATGATTCTATGCATTCGATAGAGAGAGAAAAGTCTTAAAATTCGCACTTAATTAAATTATGAAGTGTTTTTGTGGCATAAACTGAGGTCGAATAATTATTAAGAGTTAGTTAACAATTTAAAAAAAATGAAAAGTTTCAAAATGTGTGCTAAAAAAAAAAGTTATGAAAAGCTCGAAACCGCAATTCCCGAGGAAAGTTTTGATAACGGAAGAAAAGAAAATACAAATGAGGAAAAAGTGGAATTTCTATAACTTGAAGGGTAGGAGAGTGAAAGAATAAAGAGCGGAATGCAAAGGAAGAAGAACACTAAAGATGACGGCGGTTTGGAATGGAAAGAGAAGAGAAGGAAATACACAAGAGGGGTACACATTGGGATATCCTCGATGAGAAGGAGTGATCAAGTGAACAGAGGGTTCTTCCACGCATACGCCTCCTTTAACCTTTGCAATGCTAAAACAAAGAATGGCAAGACACACGAACCAGGACGGAACAAGGAAAGTCGACGGGATAAGAGAAAATAGTGCTATATTCAATTAATGTTTCATTTTCAAAATTGTTACTCTTAATAGTTCGAAATGGTGCCATTAGCAGCCCATATAATTAAAATAAGGAAGAAAAATGCAAGATGAAGGGCACTGCGCTTTGAGAAAGAAAGGATTCGCTCCATATGGAAATGAATATTAATAGGAAATGGCCTGAAGAGTGAATGCAGACACATTGAAAGCTGACCCACTAACTTTTGCGACTATTATTATAGGGATAGAGGAAGAGAGAGAGAGAGAGAGAGAGAGAGAGGGATAGAGAAAGAGAGAAGAAAGAGAACGAGAAAGAGAGATAGAGAGAAAAAAATTGAACTGACTTGCTGCTCCAGGTTGAATTGGAGGGCATGGGACGGAAGGTCTCGGCCGAGCACGGACGATTCTCCATCTCGGGTGGTCGAGGAGGGGCCGGCACAGAAGGAGATGACGGCGCCCCTGCCACACCAGCCGTGCCCCACACTACCTCATCACAGCCTGCGGAGAAAGAAAGAGAGAGAGAAAGAAAGAGAGAGAGAAAGAAAGAGAGAAAGAAAGAGAGAAAGAAAGAGAGAAAGAAAGAGAGAAAGAGAGAAAGAAAGAAAGAAAGAAAGAAAGAAAGAAAAAGGAAAGAGAGAGAGAGAGCGGAAGTGAGTGGTGGAGGGAAGCAGTTAAATGGCGAAAGGGTCAATGCAATGGAGGAAAAGGAAGGCGAGCTACGAATTAAAGAGATAGCAAAGGGAGAGAAATAGAGAGAGATAAGGGGATGCGAGAAAGAAAAGCGAAATGGATTATGGCGGAGCGAGAGGGAGACTCGTTTGCATGCAGAAGCAATGGCAGCAACTGGAGCAGAGGCCGCCTAAGGAGAGCCAAGCATCCCCCAGTCATGACGGGCTACGCTGTCCACTATACACATTCATTGGATCTTCACCAAAATATGGTCCACACCAAACAATTGTATTCGTTCTGATATTTCACAAAAAAACTTGCTGCTAGAAATTCAAGTTTTTTTTCTCTAATGGTCAATCTAATACAAAACAGCAAAACAGAAAGTAATTTAATGGGGAAATAGATTGAGCGTAAAGTGATGATCCTTGACATATGACAACTGCGGTCAAGTGGCGCCTTTCTATCGCATACGCTATTTTTCCTTGGAAGCGGCCATTTGTTAAACATCGTGAGCTGAGTAGGAAGAAAGAGATGAAACAGGGGGAAAAGAGGAAAATATTATTAAGCTTGAATATCTCTTTATGTCATTCATGATATTTCGCTGAATTTTTTTTGCTTAGTATTAAGGGAAAAAACCACGTTGAGCGAAAGTAAGATGTATTAAAAAGCAAAATACGTAATAAAACGAAAAACACCTATTTCATATGACAAGACCAGCAACAGCCACTGACCAGGCTAGAGGAAGGACCAGAAGGCATGAAAATCGATGGTCGGCAAGCAAGAGAAAGAGAGGACAACCGCGAGAAGGAAGGGAGCTTTGTGTGCATATGGAGAGGCCTCGAAGTGGGGAGAAGAGAGAGAGAGAGAGGGGGGGAGAGAGAGAGGGAGAGAGAGAGGGAGAGAGAGAGAGACGGAGAATAGAAAAGAAAGAGATCGGGAAAAGGAGAATTAAGAGAACACTGCAAACTGGTAAAAAGCGGGGCAAGAGATGATCCTAAGAGCGTTGGAGATGATGATAAAATCAGAAGGTATATCGGACAGAATAGAGGGGTTTGGAAAGGTCAGTTTACATAGAGGATGTGGAATGATAAAAGGGCTGAGAGGAGAGTACGCTCTGTCTCCAGATTCGCTTCCTCTCCACTTACTGAATCGCTGTCCGTTCCTAGCCAGTGAGGATGAGAGCAGCGAAGTTCATAAACAGAGAAGGGAAAGAAGCACGACAGAGAGCGAGAGCAAAAGTGAAGCAGAGGGTGAGAGAAAGAGAGAGAGAGAGAGAGAGAGAGAGAGAGAGAGAGAGAGAAAGAGAGAGAGGAGAAACAAAGGCAGCTCAGTGTTAGAGAAATAGAGAATGAAAAAAGTCAGGGACAAGAGATTCTGTCTTATTGCTAGATGATCCATTTGGCCAACTGAGTATTCTATTTCATGCTAAGAAAGGAGACCGCATAAAAGAGAGATACAAGAAAATACATAAAATAGTTGCAAAAAAGGTAATTATGGGCAATAAAGTGTAAACAAGAAAAAAAATGACTATATGAGAATAATTAAATTTTCATTTAACCCAACACGTGAAAAGGTGAATTTACCATCGCAGCATCACTGCGTTAACAGTGAATCAATTAATCACTAGAGCCTCAACGACGGGGAACATAAGACATAAAACAAAATGCCCCCAGACGATCTATCAAGAAAGAAGGTTCGATTTGGCAGAATAATTGAAACACAGAAAACAATAATGAAATGTATTTTGCGAGCAGGCAAGAGAGCGAAGGCAGAAGGGAAGATGAAAGAAAAGAAAGATGCTGAGAAAGAGACAAAGAAGATGGAGAAAGGAAAGAGAAGGAAAGGAATGAGCCGGTTGGTCAAACCTGGAGAGAGGAGAGAGTCGAGTTGCCCCTTCGCTGGGCCAGCTCCACTCGAAGCAGCATCGCCTTGACTGCTCTGCGAGTGGCCCATGCAGTCTGCATCCAGCTGTTGCCTCCTTCTCTCTCTCTGCTCTCTCTCTCACTCACTTCACTCTCTTCCTCCTCGATCCTCTTCAAAGGGCAATCTGCAACAACATTCACAGACATCATCGGAATTTGGAAACAAATCATGTAATCGAGGCTATTTCGAGTATTAAAAGGATAAATAAAAATGAACTACATAAAACTATGAGTCATAGACGGCAACAATTGCAAAATGACAATACGAACACAAGTCTGAAATATGAGAACTGAGGGAAGAAGGGCGCGGTGAAAGTTTTGAGCATAGCGAGATGATAGGAGGAGGGAGACTCCATGTCTATATAGTAGGGAACAAGGAACTATGCAGAAATGGTACATGCAAGACTATGAGAAAGAGAGAGAGAGAGAGAGAGAGAGAGAGAGAGAGAGAGAGAGAGAGAGAGAGAAGATACAGAAAGAGACAGTGGGAGAGAAATGAGGGAGAGTAAGCAATAACCAAATAAAGATGATGTTTTCAGACTATTACAACCCTCCGATACTCACGATTCAGCATAAACATGAGAGAAAAGAGAAGATGTAATGAATTAGTAAGAAGGAGAGCGAAGAGGGGGAAAAGAAAGAAAGAAGAGAGGGAAGCAAAAGGAGGAGAAGATGGAATGATGACCAGAGAATGGAAGAACCCCTTCTCAGATCTCAATCCGCTTCCTTCTTTCATTCTCAATTCGCAGCTGCAACAGCTAAGGAGATACCCAAAGGACTCTTTCTCATTATCATCAAAGAAGGAGTCTCTAACCAAGTGGGAGGAAAAGGCGAAAGCAAACAGAGAAGTGCAGAACCATTAGACATCCAGGGACGGCTCATTCTATCACAGCCAACTGCATATACGCACTCATTCTTATGATAGAGCAAAGGGCTAATTCGGCATAAGTAATATGAAAACAGCCCGTCATGAATATTAACAAGTTATTAGGGTGTAGGTGATTAATGAAATAAAAAAAACTCCTTAAAAGAGGACAGCATGCAACAAACAATAATTGTCTGTTAATGGGCAGGATTACAAATCGCAGGAAATAATACAAAACAATTAATGAGTGGCAGAGGAAACTCTGAGGCAGCGATCGAACCATTCTGCTCAATCGATGAGTCAGGAGAAGAACAGTGAGAGAAGAGAGATTGAGAGAGAGAGAGCGGCAGAGATAGAGAGAGAGCGGGAGAGAGAGAACGTATAGAAAAAAGGAGAGAAACGGAAAGGTTAACTGAAGCACCCGCAAAGGAAACAAGAAGTCGCTAGATAGCCGCTTCAAAGAAAAGGACGGTCCCAAGCAAAGAGAGAAGAGAGAGAGGGGAGACTGAGAGATGGGAGAAAAAAAGAAGTGAGAGAGGCGTCGCTGTGCAAGATAGAGAAGCACCTACAGCAATCGCCAGTTTAAAAAAAAGAAAACCGGAAAATTGAGCTCCTGGTAATGGAGATTCTGATGAGAAAAGGAGAGGAGAAGAGAGGTCAGGAATCGGTCATTAAAAATAGAAACTACCGAGATGTTAAAATAGAGATAAAAGAATCAATCTAGGCAAATAGGGGAAAGATTAGTCAAGCTCGGGAAGATACAGCAGGAACCAGACCCTTTAGTGGACGCGACTGCCATCGCTTCCACTCTCACTCCTTCTCTGTACTCTCCCCCTCTCGAACTGCCGGTCATTTCTTCACGCCTACTCCTAAATAGCTGACCCTTGCATCGCCATCCAAATGCATGTCTTCTCACCTCTGCGGAATAAACTCTCCTTTTTGACTTTCTCTCTCTCCTGCTCACACCGCCCTTTCTCTCTTTTTTGTTCCTGTTGCCGCACTCCACTCAACCCTCCTACCCATCGTTATTCATTATAACAACATCGAGCAATTACAGTGAGCAAATGCAACTGCAGTCATTGAACGGTACAAGCAGATATTGCTGAAAAAGACAACATCAAAACCAATTCAATTTTCAACAGTTCATCCGACACCTTTATTCCAAAATACACCGATATGAGGAGACCAGTAAAGAAAGATATTTCAATAAGATGTAAACCACCCGTGTGAATACCACGAACAATGGCGGTCTTCTTGAAACAATACCCAGACATAAAATTGCACTCGAAGTATAACAAGTCTATCTTAAACTAGTAATAGGACAATCTCTCCAAAGTATGAGATGAAATCAAATCAACGAGGAATGACTAAAAATGACTAAACAGAGAAATATCTCAGAAGATAAATCTGAATGCAGCATCGGAATGCCGGAAAAGAAGAATCGGAGAGCGGGGGGTGGGCGAGACAGCGAGAGGCAAGAGGTTACGGTAGACAGCCTCGAGCGACTCCTTCGCTCTGCCGTGTTGGCGGGAAAGGCCGTCGAACAGGTTACGGATTCTCGATTCGTCATACTCATCACACATCTCAAATCGACCACCAAGAATTCAGTTTTTAAAAGAAAATATTAATAGTCACAAAAGAAAAATGAATCACACAAAAAATTGCACGGAATGAAACCTGCGAAGCAATGCTGTTGACGAGGTCAAGAGGAGTGTCCACCACGAGCACATGAATTAGAATTTTCGGAGAAAAGTTGGTCAGAACATCCGAGAGAGCGTTGTGGAGTTGCACCTTGAAAGGAGAGGAGATAGGCGAGAGGAGAGGGGAGAGGGGAGGAGCGGAGCGGTGGTGAGACAGAAAGGAGAGGACAGAGGAGAGCAGAGGACTGACAAATAGAAGAAATGGATCATGTCAATCATGGTCTCACCTCGACTCGTTTCCGTGTATTGTAGGCCATCTTCTCAACTGTGGAGTATACGATGTTGACATTGGCCATTGAAACAGAAGAAGCACTCCTGAAAACAACAGTTGTTGCACAAATATCCCACACAAGTGATAGATCCACAAGGACCACATTTATGTTCTGGAATATCTGCGTCTATATATTAAATATATAACGTTATAGACCAAACCTTTGATTCGAGATGTTGGCGGAGTCATGAAGGGAAGACTGAGAAAGAGCGGATTGGGAAAAGGAGGGGGCGAGGCTGGGAGGTTCAAGGGAGAGAGAGGGCGACATGGCGACTAGGCAGGCAGGCACTTCTGTCAAGGGAATGCGCAACTTCTCCCCTTTGGAAAGGCGCTGGATCAGAGCTTCTTCTGCTGACATCACAACCACGACCACCGACACCCCCGTCGCCTCGCAGTATTCCTCAAGCAGACCTCTTGATATCAGTTGATGGAAAAATGAATAGAATGAATGAATGAATGGATACGGTAAGTTGATCAGGAGATCCGAGTGGTTCGTGAAGGAGATCGGCAGGAATAGAACGAGAGCGGAGAGAAGCAGCCAGATGAAGCTTCTCCACCAGGCGGGGTCCACCAATCGAGCACAGCAATACACGCGCCCCTCCACGCAACTCTGCAACCTTCATCCATAAGGAGTACCATAGAAAAGAATTACGAGGTTTATCGTTCAAGAACACAAACGTCTTCAAAAAAACTTGGATATGCTCGTAAAAATTATATAATATTAACGACAAAAAACCTGGATTTGTCTTGAGCACCAAAGTCGTGAGAAGGTCGAGCGAGAGAGAAAAGCCAAAGAGACAAAGAGGGAAGTGGAGGAGAACGTCGTGGGGACTGCGCTCTGCCGCAAGAAGAGAATCACAACGACCACCAACGAGCAGAGGAACCCACTTCCGACTCCTCTCTTTGCTCGCCACTTCCACCTAAGACATCATCTTCCCCCTCATTCCAACCACCTCCACAATCGACAACCTCGAGCTGGAAGACAATTCCATCCGAGAATGTGGACGGCCTCTGGACTAGGGAAGTGTCGAAGCACAGTTCCATTCCGCTCTCTCCCACTGCATCTTCGCCTCAAATCAGGGGAAAGATAATAGAAATATTCATCAGAAAACAATAGACAGTAGACAGCAGAAAAGAAAGAGGGACGAACAAGCCCTCAGGGCATCATGAAGAGTTTGGAGTTCGGAGATGGCAGCTTTGGCCGATTCACGACTCGACTCGTCACGACTGCGGAGAAGAGTGCGCAGCTCAGTCTTCAAGGAGGAGGGAGAGGACGAAGAGGGAAGGAAGCTCAGAACTCCAGCCAACTCCTTCGACTTCTCCACCCGTTCTGCATTATTCAGCAGTCAGCCATACAATGATCATTATCAATTGAAAGAAATATTTAAAAAAAAAAACACTAAAGTTTAACAAAGTAATGCGAATAATTGACTTGCGCCGTTGGACAGAGCACTCATGGTCTGCAGAAGGGACTCGTGCAGATCAATCGAGACGCCGAGGTGACGAAGACATGCACGGACCAAGGCCATGTGGCCGATTCTGAAGGCGGTCACAGATCAAAAGAGAGACGACAGATCGAGGATAAGAATGACAGAAAAGAAAGGGAACCCAGCCAACCGCAAGAGTGTCTTGGCTGAACTCGTCACGAGCTGGCGATGGATATCCGAGATGAGAGAGAGCAGAGAAGCAGAGAGGGCGGGGGCAGACGACTCCGGCCCCAGACAGTCAACGCTACACTCCCAGCGCTCCGTCGGGTGCACCCCACCACTACCTAGTAATGCACACATATACTTCCTGAATTCGTGAAAAAAGGCTTTCTTTATGACATCGGCAAGCCAAGCACAATCCCTTGTGCTGTCGGCATTTGTATGTCCAGATTGAGAATAAAAGGAAGAAGGTCCAACCGGAAGCATCGTGATATCCAAACACCTTATCAATCGAATATCTCTTTAGGCGATTAACGGCAGAACGGGCACACACACGAACAAAGTTGGTGCGCAGATCCATCTGAAATGCTGTTGTCAAATTGAAACGCTAGAAAAGCAACACTAATTGATTCATGATTTTTAAAAATGAAACTATATTACAGAAAGCGAGACGGGGCAGCCAGCTTGGTCAATAAAGACAGCGGGTCGAGTGCGTGTTCCTTTCTTGTCTTCCGGAGCGTTTGCCCTGAGGGTTGGGGCGGTCAGAGGGAGGAAGGCGTGCATACGAAGAAGACTTTCCAGTGAACGCCGACAGTTGGAGAGAACGAACTCGCGATGTACCGAGAATCTCTCCTGCAAAGGAATCGAGGCTGCAACCACAACTGGAAGGAGGGCGACTAACCCTGCAGATGCTGTGATCGTAGCAGAAGGAAGCAGCGGAACTGGCAGTGCCAGCAAAGAGAGTCTGCAGTGTCCACTGGAAAAGACGGCCCGAACGCTTATTCATCAGGCGACTGAAGTGCTTCTACAGAAAGAAGAAGTCAATTCGGAGGCAAAGACTGAAAGAACCGACCTGGAAGAGGTCATCCTCGACATCCGTGATGGGGACTGAATCTTCTTCAAGTATTCGATCGACGCTGGGCCGGTCCTTGGAATCGCTGCTGAGCATCCTTTCAATCAACAACCGCGCGCGACTACTCTCAACACTATTCAACATGACGGCACGCCTTCTAGAAGAATCAAGAACCTGAGCCAGCCCGGACCCTCCTCCGAAGTCTGCGGGAACTCGGCCAGTCGATCGAACTGTTCTTATTGTGGAAATGCGTTCCATTCCTGGTGTTAGTGGCCGGTAGAACATCTCGAAGAGCACAATTCCCGCGCTTTAATCATTTTAAATGATCCAGGTTGTTCCTACTAAACAGAATTGAAATCCTAACCTGTACACATCAATCTTGTTGGAGTAAGGTTGAATGGAGTGGGCACCAGCCAGTAGTTCGGGTGCCATGTACAGTTCAGTTCCGATGTCTTTTGTCTGAGAGGACCCGGCATCTCCCTCCCCGACTCCGTCCCGGCGGGAGAAGATCAACTCCCGAGTTGCGAGGCCGAAATCCCCAATTTTCACTCGCTCTCGACTATCCAGCAGAATGTTCATCTTAATATTTTTTGTCTTTTACTTACTACCCGATTAAAAAACCGACTGGTTTAATATCTCGATGAATCATTCCTTCCTTGTGAATGTATTGCAGTCCATACAGAATTTCAGTGAAAATACGCCATGCCGTCTTAGGGCTCTCCACCTGCAACAGATTATGAGAGAAAAGAAAGAGAAAGGATTACGAACAAGAGCTTTGCAGTCGATCATCCAACGTAGAGTCCCTTTTCCACAGTATTCCATTTGAATGAAGAGAATCCGGCTAGATTGAGGCACCGACGGCGTCTTTTCCTGTAGGAAACTCAACGAATCAATAAAAAGTAAGTGTAATAAATGTTACCGAATCGGTCTTGTTGTTAGCAAGACTCTTCTCCTCGGCATCGAATTGGTCATGAGTGGAGCCTTCGAACAGAATGTCCTAGAAAGTTAATTAAAGATAAAGATATCAATGAAATACCGAACGTATGTACGGTAAACTACAAAAAAAAATATTTGTAGAATATAAAGAACGCACAAAGCTGCTATTTTTGTCTTGAGGAGAAAAAAGCGTTCGCGGATGAACAGGGAGGTCATCCTCATAATCACTAGATGACGAGTCGTCCAGTTCTTGACCTGAACTATTTCCTTTCTATGATCAACAAGTTAAAACAACACGTTTTAATAGGAAAACAAGAAACAAAAAAAACCTCTGCAACTGGTAGTCCACTCGCTGAGTTCGTGTGCTGCATTGGCTGCATCACTCGCGAAGGCTTTCTCAAGATTGCGCAACCTCGAAGGCAACATCGACTCTGTAGAGTAATTCTTGCTCCAGAGAAACACAATGATATTGAAAGCAACCCTGAGGCATGGAAGAGGGGGAGGAGTCTTGTGGCATGGAAGGAATGCGAGAGGAGGGAGTGGAAGACACTCCGTTCGTCTCCTCCGTCCATGCTGCGAAGTAGCGGACAACGTGAGGGTGATTGAGTTTGGAGAAGAGCTTTGCCTCCCTCATCACTCTTCTGTTCAGTCGCTCGCTTTCTGCATCCAGCCGAATTCTCTTCACTGCGTAATCGTTTCCATCCAATTTATTCCTTAATATTAGCACTTTAATCAGAAAGAAATAGTATGCATTGGTAACAAAAAAGGAGAATGATGGAAAATAAGAACCTGGCCAACAAAACTTCGCCGAAGCCACCCTTCCCAAGCCATTTGATTACGAGGAATTCCTTAAGGAGTCTGGAGTGAAGAGAGAGTGGAATGGTTCTGGAGGAATCACTGGAAGTGGGGTAGACATCTGTAAGCAATGCCACTCATGAATCCTTAACAACTACTCCGAATAACCTTGAAGAAGGAAGGGGTGATCGAGGACTTCGTCTGCTGACTTGGCACTCTGACATCTCTTGCAGAAGTCAATGAGAAGGGACATCTCCTCAGGGCCTCGTGAGTTCTCTGGTGAATTCTTAGCAGCTCCGAATCCATCCAGAATAGTCCCCAACGAGAAAAGGTCATTCCTTACAAAGATGTCTGACTTGATCAGTTTTACGAAGATCAAACATATAATTACTATTATCAGCAACCATTTACAGTCAACCCAACATAACAGGAAAGCACCTCTTAGACAATTTGTCCTTTGGAAGTCGTGTAGAGGTGACACCAGAGCAACACTCACGGAAACAATCAGCCAGAAGAAGTAGGCCCCTCCTTCAAGGCGGCTTTCGTTGATAAAGTTATTAATTCAAGGAAGAATCCTTGACAAAAGATGAAAAGAAAAAGACAAACATGGTGGCGTAATCAGAGAGTCGGAATCGGCCGTCCTTTGTTCGCCAGAAAGAGTTGGGATGAACATTGCCATGAGTGATTCCTTGGTCGTGCAACCAACGAAGAGCACACACAGAATCCACCGCGAAGCCACGCAATCGCCCTTCCTACCAAGTAGTTAATCCAACCAAATACAATCATTATAAACGAACATCGCCCACGAAAGCATTCGAGATTGAAGTGGCCCCGAGGTTCTCATCCTCTGCGGAAATCTTCTGCGCAACATGCACAGTGACATTCATATTGGAAGAACAACGAGAAGTCGTAGTTACAACGCAAAAAGCGAGGGGCACAAGCGTCGAGTCAACCTGGACATCACAAATCATCGCATTATTTCAAATCTAACTAATTGTATTACACACCTCGTCCAGGTCCATGACATTCTTTAGCTCAACCTCGAGCTGTTCCAGGGCAACAAAGAAGGGAGAAAAGTCGCACTCTGCCTTGGCTGCGGACTTCCTTCCCTGACTGTACACGAATTTCCACTCCGAAGCAAGCACATGTTCACCCTGAAAAGTGAGAGCGAAATGATATCAAAGCAAAAATAGAAAGAATTAACCTGAAGAGTGGCCGTAAACTCTCGACAAAGTGAATGCGGCTCCTTGCGCAGCTCACTCTTCGCAGCTACCACTCGAATACGGTATTCACCGATTCTACGACAGTCCGCTTCCTAGGAAACATCTCACTGCGAGCAAAGGGAAGGAAATCTAAGAAAACAAGAAGAGCACCTGCTAACCCCGAAATCCTCATCTGCATTTTTCTTCCGCATCTCCATCTCCTCCTTCTGCCACAAAACTTCGCGCTCCCTTCTTTCTTTCTCTTCTTTTATCTCCTCGTATTCCCTCGCTTCGCTGCTCAGGCGCTTCCTCTCAACAAGTGAAGAACTTTATCGAGAATCTACATTAGTTCCAAAATAGTGACCTGGTGAAAGGTAGCTAAGAGAACGGCCAACCTGGAATTCGAACTCTTCTGCAGCTTTCTGTTGTAGCATTCCATCATGGAATGATCCCTTAGGAGGGGAATTTCGTTCGAATAAGAAATCTCTCACTGCGAGGCATAGATCAAGAATCATTGCCTGAAAAAATCTACATGATGAAGGAATTAAACCAGATAAGCTCTTTTGCCACGTTTGAAATTTTTTTTTGCATATGAAAACTTATTTAGACGCATAACTTGTAACAATATATTTCGTTTCTACGGTATCCTGACATTTCCGCTAGAATCGTATGCCATCTTTGCAAGTGAACGACTAAGCTCTTCCACCTGCGCAGCAGATATTCCCTTCACATTACCAAACGTGATCTTGGGCAATCTCAAGAAAAGCAATTGAATCACATAAACATGGTTTGCAGAGGATAAAGGCCTGACTCGTAAGGATATCTGTCAGAGCACAGGATGTGCATGTCAAGAGACACAAAGATGGCAGCCATGCCATTGGAAGTGTCGGTCTGAACCGGCTCGAGATGGAAAGTCGCGTGAATGGGCTGCCAAACCTAAGGATCTCGGCATTCAACTCGTGCAATTCAGTCAACCACAACCAAATAATCATTTCTTTGGGTTGATTTCGAACATGCAATCAGCAGAACTGCAAATCAAAGTCAAAATGAGTTGCGGTTCACCTTCCACGGAGATGATGCGAAAGAGACATCGTCGCCAAAGATTGAAGAGAGGACCAACTTCTCGTCGTCCTGGATGCTTCGTATCCGCTCACTCTCCATTCCATTCAGAAATTAAGGCAACTGCAACAAAAGAAACAGTTCTCACGAGAAACTTGCTACGGCAAGAAAAAAAGCTAAAGGAAAAAAATACATTTTTCAAATACTGAAGCATGAATCTGACCGAAAGCAAATACCGTATTTGAATATTCAACAACTATATTTGCGTTAGGTCAAATTTTCCGACAATGTTTTATCTGGTATAAGCTTCCTAGTTTTCTCTTATTGTTAATGTCTTTTTAAGTTAAGAAAAATTTGCTCTAAGATACGCTGAGACTTGTGCTTCAGTTTTAGATGAAAGGGCTTGATTGCGGGAAGTTCACAGTGAAGTTTGAGGGATCGTCGTATGTGACAGACCTGGCCCACGATGGCGCTGGCTTTATCTCGGCTCTTCTCTGTGATGGCTCTGCAAGAGTCATCAACCTTGGCACGGGTCAGAGTATCTTGGACAAGAAGGGCGCCTTTGCCGAGCCAGTTGTGGGACTGCTAGTCGATCAGAACGGTCTGCACCACGTAAACGCTTCCTCAGTGCATTTCTTAATTTGCTTGAATCATCTTTCATTACTCATTTTCAGTGATGTACATGATGAGCAACACCGGTTCGTTGTGCACAATCGACCCACGAGATGGAAAAGAACAGTATACAACCTTGGCAAGAGGTGTTGGAAGTGAAGAAGCGACGTGCTGCTCTCTTTCGTCTTCATCTCTCGCCTACGCAACAAAACAGACCGTGGCAGCCGCGGGAGATCAAGCTGACGAAGAGGTTTCCTTATTATATGATGTTAAACTTTTTTATTGCTATAATAAGAAAGCACTGAATCCGAGAATTATAAATTTAACAGGACATAACAATGTACCTAGCGGATCGCCGTTGTTTGGGCCGTGTTCAGTCGGTGGTGAAGGATGTTCATTCGGATGCAGTCCACAGCCTGGCATTCACTTCTCATGGCACTCATCTTCTGAGTGGTGGTGCCGATGCCCTGCTCAACATCGTGGATGCGAATGTCTCTGGAGAACCTGCTTCCTCCGATCTCCCCGATGCCAATGAAGACGCTCTTCTCGCCACAATCTGTGTAAGTTCTTTTTAAATTCCTACAGTAAACTTCCATATCTGCGGATGGAATCCAAGGAAGTGAAATTAGCGAGTTCATCACTTACTTCAAGGTAACATCTTCCGTCTCTCGCTGTGGTGTAATCTCTCCTTCATTACTCTATGCAGCAACTGATGATAATCATTGGAGTCTCCTGAAGATGAACACGGCCGAGGATGTCGACAGTTTATTTCGGTCATCTATTTCCCCTCTCTCCGTCATTGATCGTTTTCTTTTCCATTTAGACGGACAGCTTGCCGTGATCGATTCCTTGTCGATGTAATTCGAACGGGAAATGATGATCTGCCAGCTGCAGCAGTTGAATGCGATTCTTCAGGAAACGTGAGATAGCCATTAGCTTCAACTCTTCCATCTCTGATGTGATTTGTTAAGATTTTCGTGGTTGGAGTGAGCGAGGACGGGAAGCGGTCATCTCTTCTTGGAGAGTTGCGAGGACACTCTGAGATGGTTCGCTGCGCTGTGTTCCATTCCGGACTGCTCGTGACTGGGGGAGAAGATGGCCGACTCGTTTCTTTCCCTCTTGACTGTCGTTCTCAACCCAAAAAGGCAGACAAGGACAGGACTCACACTCGCCACAAGCCCTATTAACCATTCCGACTGATTGTTACTTGATCTACTTGTTATGTTGTTAACTGTCCCAGAATAAACTACTCTTCCCCACTGAAGATCACTGATGGTGAGTTTGTTCACATAACAACTTAGTGCAGCCATCCAAATTTATCGTACGACTTGCTTAAAGAGCTAGTTCGAACGTTTCGACTTATGAAAACGTTTATAAGGTGGGAGATCTTCAATCATTGAAATGCTACAGTCGTGAAAAGGGCGCACGTCAACGTTTAAAAAAAAGCGCACCAAATCCCGACGAATAATGCGTTCCGGCACTGTACCGCCCACGTACAGCCTCGGATTCTTGGTCAATAATCACTAAAATAGCAGTAGTTGGCTGTTCTGCAAACGAATGTAAGGAATAAGGGGTATTACAGCAGGAAAACAACATTAGACTGCAAGTCCTGTTGAACTGCCGTCAAAGATTACAAGCATACAAATGAAAACGAATTTAGAACGAATACGCATTCTGAAAGTAAAAAAATTAACGACTTCATAAATATAACAAATTCAGCACGATAGAAATTCACAAGTTATCAGCTGAGATAGAATTGGAGGACTAATAAAGAGGCATTTATGAGAAGATTCACTGCCAGGAGTTCCTCATCCATAATTTCCCCTTTCAAGACCCGCAAAAAATGACTTCGACTCCAACAAAAAGTTAAGTAGACAGCGAACACAGAAAGTTCGGTTCTTCCTTCGCTACACTGCTCGTTTCTTTCTCTTTGTCTTCATACATTGCGTGCTCTCTTGGGCTCACTGGCCCCGGCCGCCTCTTTCTCTGCCGCTCTCTTCGCATTGTGTTCATTGCGACCATCCTCTCCTCCTCTCTCTCCATCATAGAAATCTCCCGCATCCTGGGTCACTCCATCCATGATCGAGGCTGAAAAGGAAGATTCGTTCATTCGCTCCCTCTCTGTCTCGACTAACGGTGGAGTCTCGTGTCAGGACTGGCCATATCCTTGAGGATGCTGCTGTCGTTCAAAACCTCCAGGGCATCATGACCGATTGCTGGAAAAAGAAGGTCTCGTTCATCGCATGAAAACTAAATAAAACAAAAACACAAACACGTAAAATATTTCTTTTTAAAGCTAACGTTGCATTTGAACGCTGGGAACAAATGTGAGCTTCTCCAGATTTGCGATGACCGCTTCCCTAAAACAGCCAGAACGAGTTACTAAAATCATTAACAAGAGAGTTACTTACAACGTCCTCTTCAAATAGTCCGAAGTGTTTTCATTGTTCGCAGAAGATGGCTCGATGTGGAGACGGTAGTTCGGGCCGAAGTACTCGAAGTAGTCGTTGTACGGCAACTCTGGCATCATGTTAGAGGTTACATATTTTGAAAGTCACTGGCAACTCGATCTTCCCCAGATCCTTCTACTTTAGCATCCATCTTGACAGTCGCTCCTTCTCTCACCATCAGAAACATCTTTGTCGACAGCCAAGGCAGTTTCGTAAGTCCAGCAGCGGGCAACATTGCGTGGAGTGTATCCACCGCCTCCGACCATCATGAGGGGAACGTTGTAAGAACGGAAGAACTTCACACACTCACCATGTCCTTAACATTTACAACTTAAATACAACTTAAAAAAAATATATATTTAGTACAATAAACCAAAAATTTTAAGTATTAATCAAAGATCATGATTGAAAGCGAGCGAACCCCGCAGAGTCAAGTTGAAGGGGCCAAGACGATCGCCATTCAGAGAATCAGCACCGCATTGCAAGACAACCGCACAGGGCTGGAACCGCTCCATCACCTTGCTCATCACCTGCAAGGAAGAGATGGAGGAGGGCCAGGCTGACTCAGGCATCTCTTCTACAAAATCTATTCTGGGTTGCCATACCAAAAACCTAATTGTTATTTAATTCTTTGGTTTTCTAAGCCAAACTGGGAGCAACGGAGCTTTCAAATACAAGGACTTAATTCAAAGAATTATTTCAACCTAAAAGATAAACAGATAAAGAGAAATGGTTGCTGCAAAATTAGGAGGAAAAAAATGAAGCTGACAGGCTTGAAGATGCTCTGGTATGTCTCATCAGTGATTCCATCTCGTAATGGAACATTGACCGCGTAGTTCCGACCCTTCCCAGCACCGACATCCTGAAAAAATGGAGTGGTTAGCTTTTACACAATCTATCATGAAATAGAAGTTCGTTTGTCAAAAGGTTTTTTTAATCATCGAACCTTTAGATCGCCAGTTCCGGGGAAGAACTCTCCAAACTTGTGAAAGGAGACAGTCATGACACGGTCTGTTGTATAGAATGCTTCCTCTACGCCGTCTCCGTGGTGCACATCAATATCAACGTATAGAACTCTGGAAGAGTCAGTTGATGTCAGTACAGGGAAGATAGGAAACAAAGCGGAGTGAGAAATAGTACCTCTTATGGTACTTAAGAAGCTCGAGGATTCCGAGCACAATGTCATTTGTGTAACAGAATCCGGAAGCCTCACTCTTCTTCGCGTGATGCAGCCCTCCCATCCAATTAATGGTAATGTCAGCCTTCTGCTTGTTCAACTTCACCGCAGCAGCTTAAACAATTAGACTCTTTGTAATTGTTCCACGAATAAAGTACGAAGGTTAAACAACCTAGGGATCCGCCACTAGAAAGTTGGCAGAACTCGTACAGGCCGTCAAAGAGAGGGCAATCTTCCCCGACATTAACTGGAAAGAGCAAAGTTCGTCTACCAATACTTCTGTAAAAGACAATATCAAAGACGACTTACACTTGAGCATTTGCTTGTTGTAGAGCTTGAGGTTATCAGGATTGGCCGTCTTCAGAAAAGTGATGTATTCATCAGAGTGGAATCGGCACATCTCTTCGAAAGTCGCTGGGAAGGGGCGCTGCAAGGAAAAGCAGCTATCAAATTGAATTTAATGAAGAAAATTAGACTTACGTAAACTTCGAGGTCTCGGTATATGCCGTAGTTGAGGAGAAGGTGATGGGTCATGCGAATCCGGTGGGGCTTCATGACATGGCCTTGCCCGTAGTAATAGTTACCGATGTTAGCTGAAAATAATAGTAGGAATAAGAGGAGAGCGATTCTTCAATCAAAGAGGGTGGTAAATGCAATGCAAACACGCACAGTCGTAGTAGTAGGCGACTCTCCTTTTCCCGTGTTCCTTCACATTCTGTTCTAAAGATGCCATTCCTTCCTAAAATAAGAAAGAATAGCAAGCTGGTACAATATTTAACTACAACTTGCAAGAACTCGTCATTTCGGAGCACAGTTGCATACTATTTCATCTAGGAGAACTCATTCAAATTAGCCATCAGAAGAAATTTTTTTAATTCTAAAAAGAACGCGCGAATGAAAGAAAAACGCGTGAAGTGGACGAGGAGGGGGAAGAGAGAGAACACCGCGAGCCGGCCATTGCCAGAGCTGAAAATCGATAGTGGGCGGGGCGAAGCAGTCAAGACCTCGCCACACCCCCCTATATTCTGATGCTGGGGAATACCATAATACCCAACCAATCGGGTACATCCCACTCATTTCATCCACAATTTCTTATATCCTTACATATTTTTTGTCCCCGACCCCTGTTTGTGCTCTCTCTCTCCCTCTCTCTCTCTCTCTCTCTAACTTTCTCATTCTCTTTGTTCTGTATAAGGGTCTCTACAAGCGAATCCGCATACTGAAGCACGTCTTTTTTAACACAGGACGGCCGAAGTTGTCGGGCTGCCAAGTTTGGTACAGTGTGGTAAGCATACGCCACTGTGCAATTCAAACAAACAAGAAACTAGTAGCAGCATACTACGATAGATCAGCGGCAAAAGTTTCAAGAACGCAACGGAAGCGCGTGGCATTCGTTCTTGCAAACACGCCTTGCATTCTCTTAGGGTACGTCGCTGCCAGCCCATTGATTATAGCATCGGCGCAATACCTAAATGGCCATGTAAATCATCTTTCTAAATCATTCTTCTGTTTTCTCTCTCACTCTTGTCATATTAACGTCGTAAGCCGAGTGGTAAAGAACGTGTACGAAATCGGACAGGAATAACTCGAGACGGTGAACTTCTATAGATAATTAATGGCTCGGGCAAAAATTTCAGCTGTTTATCAATAAGACCCCGATCAATCTAACAACAGGAACAATAAAACAAAATAACAATAGAAAGGCATAATTGCTTAGCAAGAAAGAGATGAAAAGTCCTAAAACACGGTTCCGACTCCCGTTGAGCGGACAATCGCCGTCAGATATTGGTACCGGTGATTTATGTAGCAGGAAGCTGATCCGCCTGTCTCTCCTTTCCCTGTTTCTCCTCTCCATCTCCAGATTCCATTTTCGCGGCCATTTCTCCAGCTGCTTCCATCGGTCTAGCCGCCTCTTCAGCCTTCTGAAGCCCCAACTAATTAATCAACATTCAGATTTGTATTTCAGTTGTATAGCAACCGATCTCAGATTAGAGAAGCAACCTTGGCAGTAGCCGCAGCCATTGCAACGAAAGACTGTTTGGGACAGGATTCATCATCCGACGATAGAAAGTCGTGGTTGGACAACCCGGACAGCCACTGCAGCATTCTACAAGCACATTTTGATGGCACGGTATGAGTAGAATCCAGAGAGAGAGAGAGAGAGAGAGAGAGAGAGAGAGAGAGAGATAGTGAGAGAGAGGGTGGGAGAAAGAGAGAGAGAGAGAGAAAGAGAAAGGAAATAAAATATGACAGAAAACGAGAACGGAGCAAATCAAACTAACGATTGTGATCGAATTTCCTCATCGAGAATCTCGTTAAGGATGTGCTCCTTCCTGAACCTCTCGATGGTTGACTCAATCTCTGGGCTCCAATTCGTGAGAGGAAGATGGGGCGGATGATTTCCGAAGCTATAAAATTGACAAGAACGTGAAAAGCAGCATTACACAATTTCCTTGCGAAAAAAAATTAATATTTTCGGAGGAAAAAATTTACGTTCGGTCGTATTTCTCATAGTGAATCCTCTCGAGAAGCAAACCGAGTCCTGGAGCACGCGGGACGTCCATCTCAATGACAGGGGATAAGAGAGTGGAAAAAAGCGAGAGAGAGAGAAAGAGAGAGAGAAAGAGAGAGAGAGAGGGAGAGAGAGAACAGTAAGGGAGAGAAGAGGAGAGATGAGAGCATGCGGGAGGAGAAGCAGTAGTTGGGGCAAAAGGCACAAATCGGCACAGTGTCCACAGAACATACTCGCTCTTTTTCAACGAAAGATTTCTGGATAGCGCTTCTGTGTTGCACCTCGCGAATAACGGCAATCGCCATTCCTAGAAAAAAAGTCAAGTCATCCATGTCGACAATTCAACGCGTAATTCTACGAGGTAAACAAATAATGTTCCAACAAAATTCACCCATCATCTTGCGTATCTGGTGCAGCATGAAACTCTGTCCAATAACCTTGCATGTAATAAACTCAACGTCCTGCTGTCTCAGTTCATCTCTAAAAACGTTTTCCTCAACAATGAAAATATAGCCGAGCTACAAGAATGACCTGTGAATAAATGGTTCGCCGCAATCAAAGGCAATGATATAACGAAAGGAGCTTCGATCTTCAAAACTTCTGCAAATTACGTCTTTTTTTTTCGCATTGTCCATTACAATTAAAAAAAAACCTCTTGGATGTGTAGTTGTAGAAGTTGTGAGTTCCCTTATACTGTGAAAGCACTCCATTGACTTGTTCAACAGTTTTCTGACTAATGCGAAAGTCGGCAGTGGTCAGCTGAAAAAGCTCTTCAAGATTAATTTACTCCGAGCAATGTTGTTGAGAGAATGCGGAACTGTTACCGAGACTAACTTCATCCGGCTTGGCGAATGCAAAAGTGGGAAGAGTGTAGGAGTACGTGCGATAATCACAATTCTTTTGGGAGTGAAAAGAAGTGGTTGTACGCCGAAAGCCAAAGACGCGAATAGCGGGAGGCAGAACCGAATTCATCGCCGCAGCTCCGTTCTCGGGCAATTCTGCTGACTGGAGGAAAGAGAATCAATCATTTACCTCACTAACAGATTAACAGATAGGGTTGATGGAAAAGAAGACATTTAAAAGCAATATAATGAAGACTTGCCTTCGGCATCTGAGCAGAAATGACTTGGCGGACAGCAGAAACAGCACGATCAGTACGAGCCGCTCTTTGGAAAAAGAAATCGAATGGAACCCTCCTCAGCTCAGGAGTAATCCAGCCGAGTTTCAGGAAGGCGTCCAACACTTCCCCTTCAATTGTCGCCAGACCATCCTTTTGCACCTGAAGCAAATAATTTACAGGTTGAATGGGGCAAGCATCTGAAAGTACTGATATGGGACACCAAAACATGTTAATAACAGACATTACCTCTTCAAATGTGGACTGCACACCAGACAACAACAAAAAAAACATCACAGACATAGGACGTCCGACTGAGTCAAGAATGAATTCCCTATTCAAAATCTGACAGCAGGCCAACTTGGTAAAGGGCTGTGCCTCGAATTGAAAGGAGCGTTACTGAGGAGAAGCTGACCTGCATGCCGTAGTAGTCCTTGCCCTGATAGCCGAGTAGCATAGCATACTTCTGAGTCTTGACTCTCTGGTACTTCGGCCGCTCCACCGAATCGGAAGGCCGCTGGTCATCCACTCTGCCAGTCTGCACTTTGTGGAGAGCAGCATCCGCCGACTCCTTCGAGGGACCCGCTTCACTCGCTGTCTTCGTCATCCTCCAGAGTTGACCCAAAACTCTTTTCAACATGAAGGCATTTGAACGTTATTGCCTTTTCGGTGTCTAGAGAAATATCGCATGCGCATACGGTCTCTGAAATTTTTCACTTTTAAATAAGGCAGTTTGTAAAGTTCATCTGTTCATCTCGTTCATCTGTTGTAAAGTTCATCTTATAAATTTCAGTAGAAAATACCTTATTGTAAAGTTCATCTTGCCCTATATGAGGTCTAAAGATGAACGAGATGAACAGATGAACAGATGAACTTTACAAACTGCCTTTAAATAATATTCAAATAATATTTTACACTAGATATCAATTCTTGATTCAAAGCTGGAGGTAAGCTAAAAAAATAAACGAAAGAACCTTTTTATTAAAAAAATGTTTTTAATTAAATAAAATTGGGCCATTTAAGTCGCTTATTATGTCGTTGTTGCACCATATCCTCAGGTGGTGTAGACCTTATGCTAAGTGTTAATTATTAATAAAGTTTCTAAATTCAGGCCCAATATGCCTTTGACATCATCCAAAAAGAAGTCCAGAGCTTTGCCCCTCTCTCAAATCCGTTCTTAAATTTTGGACTCTTATTAACTAATTTTTTTTTCAGAAATGCCAAAGCATGAGAAAGGAACGCCGAAGGAAATTGCCAACCGGTGCAAGTCAAAAGGCCTTCAAAAGCTGAGATGGTTTGTTCGAAAAGTTTGTTGCTTGGGGGGGGCAGCACATTTTTTTTCTGAATATTATTCTGAGTTCGCTCAAATCGTGCACAGAGGGGTTCTGCGACATACCGAATAAGAATATCATGTTTGTTTTGTTCTTGTATGCAGTTTACCAAAGTTAACGTAGTTAGTATATGTTCGAATTGCATGGATGTCGAGTACCGTGAATCGCATTCCCTCTCGCAGCCAGTTTAACACAAAGCCCCGAACTCGGAATGTAGTGAAGGGCGACCGAGTGGACTGACACTTGTAAGATTCAGCATATGCGTCTATTCTTGCATCTCGCTACTGCGTTCCCAGGTTATCAGGACAACAGTTACTCGACCAAGCGAATGAGAGGCAAAGCGAAAGAGTAGGTATTGGTCCGAGACGTGGTGGTTGTCGAAGGGAACAAGGACGGGAGCGCGTTCTGGCGAACCGGGAAGGAACGGAGGGACCACTGGACTTGATATCGGTATATCCACCCCACTGGTCCGTAAGACACGCGCGTGGTGATGGCCTAGCAAACCATAAGTACCTGGCATCCATGCAATTCGAACACATGCTAAGTGCGGTAACTTTGTTTAATTGCATACAGGAAGAAAACAAACATGATATTCTTGTTCGGCATGTCGCAGAACCCCCCTATGCACAATTTGAGCGACCTCAGAAAAAAAATTTTTGCTGCCCCCCCCCCAAGTAACATAGCACCTTTATTTCTTATAGGTACTGCGAAATGTGTCGAAAGCAATGCAGAGATCAGAACGGTTTCAAGTGTCATTTGACCAGCGAAGCTCACCAACGCCAGCTCCTCTTGTTCGCTGAGAACTCCAAGCAGTATCTCAGCGAATTCAGCAACGAGTTTAAGAGCCACTTTCTTTTGGTAGGTTCAGGAAAAATTTTAGCGCCGTTTTACTTTCGATATCTTCACTTTTTAAGCTGCTCAAAACGGCTCACGGAACTAAGAGAGTGCGCGCGAATGAAGTCTACCAAGAATATATCCGAGACAAGGGTCACGTTCACATGAACTCCACAGTTTGGCACAGCCTCACTGGATTCGTGCAGTATCTTGGCAAGGAGGGGATCTGCCATGTCGACCAAACTGAGAAAGGTAGCTTTGTCATTTCAGTTGTCTAGTTAGGGCCGTTATGCTTTCTCCTTGCTTAGGCTGGTTCATTGCGTACGTCGACAAAGAGGCAGAAATGAGGAAGGCAGAAATGCAGAGAAAAGCAAAGGCCGAGAAGGACGACGAGGAACGCCAGAGAGAAATGATTGAGGCTCAGTTGCAGAGGTTCTCTTTTCGTCCATTCTTTTTTGCTTAATTTTTGAATTCCTCTTATTAGTTTGGTTGTGCTACTAACAAGGGAATGGTCATCAATAAGATCACGGATTGCAAAGAACCGTGGTATTCTAGAAAGCTGAATTCTGAAAAGATATGCCTAACAAGGGAAGTCTTTCGGCAATGTCCGGCAAACCTCAACATGTTATACACCATTCGAAAGCTCTCAGCGAGCTGGTAACGTTTTTGATATTTTTAGCTGCCGAAGAGAGCTCTTGAATTTGCCCAACTTTCCCTTGCCCCTAAAATTAACATTTTCACTATATGTGCTAGCTTTATCACCTTTAAAATTGATGTATACGAAACAGTAGGTCATATAAAACTAAATTGCTGAAGTACCGATCATTTTTGGAGCAAAAATTTTTTTAGGCCATTTTTCACCAAAGGGGTCCCCCTTTGGTGAAAAATGACCTGTTTTGTATAGAGCCAATGCAACTTTTTTTAAGCCGATTTTCGAGGTTTAGGCCACTAATTCCTCATTTGAAAGTCGTTTTTAACATGAAAAATAATAGTTGGCATATTATATTTCGCATAAAAATGTTCATTTTTCCAAAAAGTTCATCTATCACCAAAAAAGTGCCTATTTCTGCCTTAATCAGCTGCGAATGCATTATTTCCACCTGAATCTTATTTATATACAAGAGCAACTCGACTACATCCCGTATAAAAAAAAACTCTGTTCGAATTCTTTACTTTTGCGGCTGCAAGTGCCTGGTCTGGAATAGGCCTTGACCAAATTAGGCTCCTTCCAGGCCCCAGCACGCCTGTGCTTCGGTGTTCCTAGCGGTCTCTTCGGCAGCTAAAAACATCAAAAACGTTACCAGCTCGTTGAGAGCTTTCGAATGATGTATAATAAGTTGAGGTTTGCCGGACCCCGCCGAAAGACTTCCCTTGTAAGTAAGAAAATTTTGCCCGTTCATCCATCAGGCACCAGAAAAATGGGAAAAATCATGTTAGAAATTTGCCTCTGATTGTAAATGTTCTGTTGAGGGCGAAGGAGAAAGCGGGCGATGAGGAGGAGTACAAACCGAGTGAGTTGATTAGGAATGGAGATGAGGAGAAGATCGTCTTCTCACTCGCTCCCGCCAAGCCAACTGCTGAGGTCTCTTCATTTCTTTCCTTTAATATGAGAAGGTGTAATATTTTAATGGAATAGTTGAAACTTTCTGATTGAATATCTATTTTCAGGAACTGTCAAAGCCAACCCCGGCTCTCTTGGCTGTCGCTGGCTCGGTTTTCGATCGGAAGAAGTTAGAGATCAAGAAGGAGGAAAAGAAGGATGCCGATCACAAGGCCCACGAAAATAAAAGGTCGCGAAATAGAAGTCGCAGTCGCAGTCCCCATTCAAGGAGGGAGCAATCGTCGAGGAGCTCTGATCGCCGCGATTGCGGTATTTATTTACTATTTGAGATCTTTTTTTCAATATTCTGTTCATATAGCAGTTTTATTATGTTCTTCTAATTTTCCCTTTTATAGCCAGTAGCTCTTCATCGAAGAAACTTGAGCAGCACAAGAAGTCTGCTCTTGAAGAGATTAAGGAGATGGAAGAGAGAAGGAAAGAAGCAAAGAATAGGAAAGACTACTGGATTGTGCCTGGAATCGTTGTCAAGGTTTCACTCTTTTTCTGCTTCTGTCGTTTGTTGCGGAATTACTAGGAGATAAAAAATGAAGAAGTTCACCAAATTTTTACTGCTTGCATATCTTTACACCTATTTTTAGGTGATGACGAAGAGCTTGGGGTCTGAGTTTTACAAGGCGAAAGGCATTATCAAGAGTTTGGTGGATAACTACACAGCCAATGTTAAGACAGATATCGGTAAGCTGAAATTTGTTTACTGCTATTCACGTAAGGAATAAGATATTAACTTTGTACATTATATATTTCCAGGTGCCACCCTGAAAGTAGACCAGAGTTCTCTGGAGACGGTCATCCCTGCAATTGGCCGCACCATGCTCATCGTCAATGGTGCATACAGAGGAGAGAAGGCCGTCCTCGAGGAAATCAATCAAGTTTCTTTCTCTCTCCGCCTCTCCATTTCCGAAGGGGTTCTCAAGGGCCGAGTCGTCTCCGTCCCTTATGAAGACGCTTCTAAACTTGCTTGAATTTCCGTGCATTCTATGTGTTCATAATGATGTACAGAGTAAAGATTCATTTCTCCTTGATCTCTTCGTTATCCGAAATGCGTAAACACTCGCCAAATGTACATGTACGGTGGTTACCGTATTTCTGAAACAGATGTGAAGTGGGCTGAGGCGGATTAGCTGTGATTCATAAGATGCCGCCGAAGAAGGGCGGAGGGGCGCAGAAGGCAGCGAGTTCGAGTGAGGAGGGAGGGGCCGGCAAGGCACCGAAGGGAGGCACTGCCGTCAAAGTCCGCCACATTCTCTGCGAGAAACAGGTTTTGGATATCATTCTTTCCCAGTACCGATGTGCTCTTTGAGGGCAAGTGTATGGAAGCACTGGAAAAGCTGCGTGAGGGTGGAAAGTTCAACGAAGTTGCAGCCACGTACAGCGAGGATAAGGCTCGCTCTGGCGTAAGTTTCATGTATGAGATCTTTGTGTTACTCTGTTACTTCTTCATGTAAGTGATGCCTGCAGGGAGACCTTGGCTGGATGACGAGAGGCTCAATGGTGGGCCCATTCCAAGACGCTGCCTTCGAACTCACTCCCTACCGTCCGGACAAACCGATCTACACCGACCCCCCGGTCAAAACCAAATTTGGCTACCACATTATCATGGTGGAAGGACGCAAGTGATCGCTCAATCTTCTTCTTATTCGTGATAAGCATTTAAAACATAATCATGTGTTATTATTTACGGACGTCTTAGACAATAGATAACAAGCACAAAGTATTTGAGGAAAAAGAAGAAAATAGTATGAACAATTAGCGATGCGGTTAGTGTAGGGATGCCAATGACATGAGCTACTGTGACCTGCCGCCATCTCTCATCACACAGACTGAGGCTGGTGATACACATACCAGAAAGAACTAGCTGCTATTTGTACTTACTCTCTCAAGGGTTGATGCCCGGCAAAAGAAATAACAAAGAAAGCAATTCCTCTTTTGTGGCAGACGAAAATTCTGTACTCTTTTAACGAGATCGTCCTCTCAACGAAATAAGTTCTCTCGTCAATAATATTTCGGAATGGTTTTACGTTATCTCCTCTGAATCTCTTAATATCCGTCACCAATTAAAATGAAATGAAGAAAAATTACACCGAGTTCATCAATCGACTCTAAGGACCGAAATAATCAGAGAAACTTCTGTGAATTGGAGTTGCCAAAACGAGAAGACAATTGACCGCATCTCTCCTTCAGTTCAGCTGAAGTTTGGGGGCGGAGACCGCGGACCTGCAAGAGAAAAATCTTTTCCTTTCCAATATTAGCCGGGCATTTCAACAACATGATGGACCTTTGCATTATGGTGGCGGTCATAACTAATGAACGAATCAAGCCACCAACACCATGTTAAAAGAAATTGGAGACGAATTATAGCAGAGAGGATTATAAATGAAGCGATAGAAGGGAGTAAACCTGCATGTCCTTCTCGCGGTCGAAGGGCCTTCTCTCTCCTCCATTGGCATCTCCGTTGGCAGGAACTTCCGCTCTTCTCTTTCTGCCGTGCGAGTCCAGCAGAGACTCCGACCGCTCTTTCTGAAGAATTTCGTTATTAGCTTTCAATCGCAACGTCGAACTTTCATTTCATATTTGCATCCTTTCTTTAAAAAAAATTATTTTTCAGACATGTAAAACAGCTCACAGTTAGTGAGTCTGCTATAGCCTGCTGCGCCTGATCCCGGTGCTGGGCAGCCATGGCCTCCGCTTGAGTATTGGAAGAAGAAGCAGCCTCTTCTCTGTCTGCCGCGCTGCTCCCCGCACTGCCATTGGGTGCCTTTGTCCAGGAAGAGTCAGGCTGGCTAGCCGCCCCAGCACCTCGACTGAACTGCCGTGCTCCCAAACCGTAGTTCGTCAACTTCTTCGGCAACTCCAGCATCCATTCTTCTCGCTTCGACTTCTTCAATGATTTGTACTCATACTCCAACCAACACATTCAGAAACACATCCGCCTTATGAAAAAGTGAGTATTGCAAACTAGGAGTGGATTGAAATGGAAAAGGAAGGGAGAAGCAAACCTGCGAGTTGGCCTCAGCGGCAGCGAGCAGCGCAGCCTTGCGTGCCGCGTACTCGGCCTGCACGGCCTCATCGTCTGCCCGGGCGGGAACGGGACCAACTATGTCATCATCCTCCCCCTCTTCTCTTCTTCTTTCTTCCCCTTCTTCATCCACGGGCATCTCCATCTCTCCCCCTTCATTGGCCTTGGGGGGAGGAGCTGGGCCGTACTCCTCATCCGCTTCCTCGTCATCGCCATCCGACTGCCCACCGTTGGCCTGATGTTAGCAGCGGATTAGCAAGGAAGAGAAGAAAGGAACAGCTCTGTAAACCTCGAAGGGAAGAAGGTCAGAGGGGATGGCAGGGCCAATAATGCGAGCAGGACGACTTCCGGAGGGTTCGGGAGGGGGGAGGAGAAAACTCGACGAAGACGGCTCGCATTCACACGAGTTGCCACACGCACCATCTGAAGAAGAGAAGAATAAGAAGAGGAGAAGAAGAGAAGAAGAAGTTATCCACCAATCACTCCTGCTGTCACTGACTATGCAACTTGTCGTGGCTGCGACGGACCGAGCGAATCTCCGCCTCGGGGAGGGAAGGAGCAATGACGGGGAGGGAGAGGCCTCCCTCAATCCCGCTCACTGCAATTGAAGATCCCGATGGGTCGTCCGGATCATCAGGGTCCTCCGGGTCTTCCTCCGACTCATCTTCATGTGCAAATCCAGGGGGAAGCGCAGGGCCTGCAACTTGTCATTATGGATTCTCTGACGCAAACGAAGAAACGCTGGTTATGCTATATACCAATTTATTTTCTTTTTCGTATAAAGATAGAAAAAAGTAACCAATAACGGATGAAATAGAAGAGGACGAATGCGAAGGCAAGGTGGGACCGAAGGACGAGGGCGGTATCCTGGCAGAAGACTGCGAAGGAAGTCGCATGGCTGATGAAGAAGACGCCTCTGTTATCGGAAGAGAGAAGTTGCTCGACGACGGTTCTAAATCTCTTGTCACGTCTCTGGCTCCAATTTATTTTAGGTCTAAAAGAACGCAAAAAAAAGAACGTCAAAAGGAACCTTGAATGGCGTCCTCGGGGTGGTGATGAGGAGAGTCGACCGCATCGGCCAAGTTGCCATCCACGATGTCGAGCTGGTCGGCAGGCTCGAACTCATCCCACGACGGAAGTTGCAGAGAAGGCTCCTCACGGCGGCCGGCCATCGCTCCTTCCTTGTGCTGAGATATCTGCAAGCATTCTTTTTCTCGAGAATAATCATAAACGAATAGAAATCCTTGGACAGTAAGATATTATTCATCTCGAAGACATCTACGTTTGACCTTCTACAGATTTACCAGTGGAGTGAGGATATAGCCAGAATGTTCTAATGAGTCCTTTTGTCAATAAACTAATTTTCCTCGACTCACAGGCAGAGCAACGTTTGAATGGAATAGCACGAGAACCCGTTGGATGGGTTTCCATTCATATGTCGCCTCCCTCTGACTACCACGTGACAGGAGCAGCGCCTGGCATCGACTGCTTTTTGCTGCGGCATCTATCAGCTCAAGAATGACAACGCTTGTGCTGCCATTAGGGAGCACAGACAGAAACACACATTCACCAGACCCAGCGGGTGCAGAGAACGAGGACAGTCGACCACCACAACAATTCATTCCACATCTTGAACTTTCGATCAAACTATTTTCACTCATCCACATCAAATGTATTTGGTATATTAATAGTTACGTTTCATCTTATCAATATCAGGTCGGCTGCGCTTCAGTAACAAGGAAGAGAGAGAGAGAGAGAGAGAGAGAGAGAGAGGGGAGAGAGAGAGAGTAAGAGGGGAGAGAGAGAGAGTAAGAGGATAGAGCGAGCGAGCGAGCGAGCGAGAGAGAGAGAGAGAGAGAGAGAGAGAGAGAGAGAGAGGGGAGAGAGAGAGAGTAAGAGGGGAGAGAGAGAGAGTAAGAGGATAGAGCGAGCGAGCGAGCGAGAGAGAGAGAGAGAGAGAGAGAGAGAGAGAGAGAGAGAGAGAGAGAGAGTAAGAGGATAGAGCGAGCGAGCGAGCGAGCGAGAGAGAGAGAGAGAGAGAGAGAGAGAGAGAGTCGGGACAAGTGGAAGGTCATCAAGAAAGGAGGGGAAAACAGCGTAGGCATGCTGCAGCACGCGTTGCCATGCGAGGATGGACGTGGTACGGGCAGGAGCAGACTTTTCCTTTTCTCTCTGGACCTCGCCTCCCACTCTCTCTCTCTCTATTTCTCTCGTCTTTCGCATGTGTTGCTCTCTGTATTTCTCCTCTTACCATTCACGAAGACTCTTGCAGTCTTTTTCCTCCCACTACCCATGCTGCCTATCTAACACACAACACCTCACTATCTCTATCAAGCAGCTTCCGCTCGTCTCTCACCTTTTCATTCACTCTACCTCTTCCCAGCCCAAGCCAACGTCGCAACATTGCTCAGGCAAAGCACATTTACCCGTCACTCTCAGGATGTGGATAGTGTTGCTTATTTGCACTCGGGTATTGTAGTGATATATGCACAAGTTCCAAAGGATCAAGCAAAAGACTATCAACAATATGCAGAATAAAATCCGTTAAACAGAGAAAGAGACTGTGGAAGAAGGTGGAGCTACAGAAACATCTACAATTGTCTCTAAGAGGTTTTTGGTCGATAACGGATAAATTAAAAAAAAATCTAATTCTATGTTTAAAGTTTCACCAGAGTACGAAAGTATTCAGTGTTAAATTAATTTCATCAAGAAAAATGCATGCGAAAAATAAAGAGATGAGCTGAAGAACGCCGTATTGTTGCCAGAGAGCAGAGCACATCACAGTGCACCAGGCTAGTCAGTGTTTTTGCAAAGAATGGCGGAAGCGGAGCACAGGGGCTGGCGAGACAAGGCTGTCTCTTCAGTACTCCTGGCCGCAACCACACGTAAAAAAGCATGACAACGGCAAGGGGAAGAGAGATGAAGACGGGATAACAAACGAGTGCGACAGGAACACGCAACGCGACCGCAGCGCCAAACACCAAGGTTGCCATCAGACAAAGAGATGGAATGCGAAAAGAAGTGGTCAGCCATGCCGCACGCACGTCCCGTGTTGGAATGTGAAGAGAGACAAAAAGTACTCTTTCACTATTTCCACTTCTTCTGATAACGTCTGTTTTCTTCCAGACCAAGAATGCCGCCAACGGAGTGGGGTCAAAGTGACATCGAGCCAAACAGGTGAGCTGAACTCCTTGTGTCATCAAACTTCTTTCTGCATGCTATGGTTTCAGTGATTGCTTCAAGCTTGACCCAGTTGCTCTCAATAAGCAACCCGAAGAAGTCTTCGATATTGTTAGCAAACTGGGAGAGGGGTAAGTATTGAGTGTGATGAGACAACACTTTCAGCAAACACTCCAATTTAGGTCATATGGGTCAGTGCACAAGGCCATACACAAAGAATCTGGCCATGTTCTCGCAGTCAAGAAAGTTCCTGTTGATACTGAGCTTCAGGTTCGATATCAAGCCATTTGGACTCAAATACATGATTGGTATGTATTAAAAAAAATTCGTGTGCAGGAGATCATCAAGGAGATCAGCATAATGCAACAATGTGATAGCAAATATGTCGTCAAGTATTATGGATCATACTTCAAGAATTCAGATTTATGGGTGAGTCGGGAGGTCTTCTTTTATGTGTAATCGAAATTCCTTCAGATTGTCATGGAATACTGCGGAGCCGGATCGATTTCTGACATCATGCGACTACGAAGAAAGACTCTGAATGAGGCAGAGATGAGCGCAGTGCTCAGGGACACTCTGAAAGGCCTTCGATATTTGCACCTTCTTAAAAAGATCCACAGGGATATCAAAGCAGGCAACATCCTTCTCAATACTCAGGGGCACGCCAAGCTTGCAGATTTCGGTGTTGCGGGTCAGCTAACGGTGAGCTTCGTTCCGTTTACTTTGATCGCTTAAGTAGTCTACTTTCCTCAGGACACAATGGCAAAGCGAAACACTGTAATCGGAACTCCGTTCTGGATGGCACCCGAGGTGATTGAGGAAATAGGCTATGACACCAAAGCAGACATTTGGTCACTTGGAATCACAGCAATGGAAATGGCAGAGGGCCGACCGCCATACGCCGACATTCATCCAATGAGGGTTGGACTCCTTCACGTACCTTCATACATACAAAGTATAGCTTAGGCAATCTTCATGATTCCGACCAAGCCACCGCCAACACTCAAGCAGCCCGAAGAGTGGAGTGACGCTTTCAAGGCATTCATCCAGCAATGTCTCGTCAAAGAGGCAGATAAGAGGAAAACCGCAGCCGAATTACTCGAGACTCCATTCATCCAAGCTGCTGCAGATGCCTCTGTCTTGCAAGAGATGATGAAGGATGCTGAGGAAATGGCAGCAGCAGCCACTCGTCAGCAGGTTAGCATCAAAGAGTAGACTTATACACTGCCAACTTCCACAAATTGTTCCTTCAGAATGGACTTGGTGGTGGAGAAATGGAGAGCGCCACGTTGCACAATAACGTCGGCGGGACATTAATCGAAGGAGAGTACGGAACTCTGATCCAACATCCCTCAGCAACCCAAGGTAGCTCACGCTTTGCATGATAACCGTAGACGGCCATCAGGCAGCCTGGTTCTCTGCAGGTGAAATGAAGACAGCAGACAAGTTGCGCAGTCAGATGGAATCGCTGCGGATTGGCGGCCAGATTCCAGCGTCAGCAACGAAATCAAGTGTGTTTACAGTTACTCTTGCACGAAAGGACGAGAGTAGGAACAGCGAATCTCTTCAGTGCAAAGACCAATGCCAACGATGTCAAGCGGAACGACTGAAGGAAGCAACAGCGAGCAGTCCAGGGTGAAGCTGCCGAGTGCAGCTCAGACTGCAGACTCCTCGACTGTGGCCTCCTCCGTCGCAACGAGCAGTGGACCATTCGGCACTCAGGCTGAGTATGAGAGACGATTCCAGAGAGCCATTGCTGAGGGAGACTACGACTTTGTCAGTACACAGCCAACATTACCCAAAAACCACTCGAAGACTACAAATAACGAACCCCTAATGGAAGACCTGTCACTCGGTTTCAGTTGCGGCAGTTGCCCCTGGAAGAGCTGCAGAGAAGAAAGAGCAGACTGGAATCTGAAATGGACCAAGAGTTGAATGAACTGCAGAGGCGATACCAGACTAAACGACAGCCCATTCTTGATGCAATCGCAGTCAAGAAAGGCCGCATCCAGTATTAAGCAGAAAAAAGTAAAATCCATGGCCACTAATGTTTCCTTGCATATTACATAATAGTTGTATAAATCAATACGATCTTATAATATACGGTATTGAATGGTAAGGCTCACACTACCTTGAAGTTTCAATGAGTTCGGATAAATCTTTTTTTTTTATTCATCAAGAACACTCAAAACAATAACAACAACAAATGAGCGTACATTGCTAACAAGACTTTAAATTAAGACATCAAAGCTGTCTTTTGTTGGAGGACGGTGAACTGGTGAATGAAATCTTCAGTTAATCCAGGCTGTAGTGAAAGTAGAGCTCTCTTATGAACTGAAGCCACTTCCAGGGGTCTGTTTTGCTGGAGAAGCCACTGCGCCAGTTTCAGCCACAACGCAACCGAGGACGACGACACATCAAACACTGCCGTTTCGAGAACCTTTCCCTCCAGGGATGGAAACAAATGCAGAGAAGAGGAAGCAGAAAGGTAGAAGGACTCCCTGCAAAGGAAATAAGGATCTTAAGAACAGGAATCGGGTACACACTCACGTGTTCGGCTGCAACTGCAGAAGGGGAAGGAGTTGAGTCTCCAGTTGCTGCTCGTTAATCTGGCCTTGCTCTGCCAGAGACACCAAGTACTCCACTCTCAATGCCTTCAACTCACCGCGCACTTCTCCTGTTGCTCGATCGATGCTCCGCTTGAATGTCTAAATATTTATCCATTAAATTTAAATGCACAGAAGACAGATGTCGTCGTGTAATAAAAGTTGAAATCTCACAACCTTTTCAATATCCTGCGGCTGACGTGCAATCGTAAAATCGATTAGTAACTTATACAGCTCCAGGGAATTCTTTGCATAGACCTATTAGTGAAACAATAAACAGTATTTACATACCATCTTCCTTCTACGATTTTTGGGAAGCTCCAGAACCAAAAAAAGGGGTTAACCTGTTGAATTGCGGAGTTGATTTTCTTAATAAATGCGGCAACATCGGAAGCATCAGGTTCATCGCCGAGTTCTTCTTCTTCTTTTTCCAATAGAGCCATCCACAAATCAGCATTCCGCGACCATTGCTTAAAAAATGAATTCGACAACAAAACTTAAAACAAACCAATCCGCACTGCAACTTTTAAAATTATGAAAAAATACCTTAATTGCACTTCTCAGAGTGTCCGGATGGAAGAAGACTCCGGGCATGGCAAGCAGACGGTCGAATTCATCCTCGGATGCCTCGCCACACTTAAGAAGTTCTTGGAGTTGCTCGCGAACTCGCAGAAGACACAACGCATCTGCAAAGCAGAAGTTGAAAGAGGGAGGGAGGTAACGAATCACTTCATCCATCTCACCATCCGTTTCCTTATCGCACAGAGAAATGAAGAATCTTCTGACAGAAGCTGAGGGATTCCTCTCAAGCGCCGAATCCATAACGTCAACAACACTCTACAATCAAACACTAATTAGAACTCTTATGAGTTAAGACGATTTCCAAAACGCCAAGCAGGGACTGCATAGGATGAAGTCATTAGTGGCGTTATTCTTTCGTTCTTAAGAATGTGCAAAGTACGAGTCAGAGATATGGAGAAACGAGCCTCGCCAGCCGATCTTCTCTTGAAAAACTCTAGCTTCCACGAGGCTTCTTCCCCTCGCATCTTCAACATCTCCTCGAGCATTTCCGTGATTCTCTGGCTGATCTCACCGTACTCGTGAGAACACTCCCACAGAGAAAGAAGAAGGTCTCAAAGGCAGAAATCCATCAAAATCACCGAAAGAAGACAAAGTTATTTAGACATGAAAACAAAAAAAAAACTTATTCGTACCAGCCTCCTGCTCAGGTAGATTGAGATGGAAATGAGCAACGGCTTGTTCCACGACGACTTCGGCCACTTTGAGTTGCAGAATGACGTTATCTGATGGCTTGGCAACCTCGGCGACCCGAGAAGCCTCTTCTTCACCTTCGGAACCCTCTTCATCATCCGCAACCCCGCCCTTCTTCTTCCCCAGTAGAACATCTTGCCGATCTCGTAGCCGCTTCACATAACCGATCTAAATTATTAAATATTTCACTGGAATAAATAAAAGGCCCAACAGACGAACTTTTCACAGGCTCTAAATTTTGGAGGCAAATCGTAAACCAGTCGTAGAATTCAAACCAGGGATGTCCAAAGCGGTCCGAGCCCGGCCCGGCCCGTTGCTAATTTGGCGGGCCCGGGCCGAGATTTTGAAGGCAGGGCCCGGCCCGCATACCCCACGGGCCGGGCCCGGTTTAATATAGGCCCGGGCCCGGCCCGCTGCCAATTGTGCGGGCCCGGGCCTAGATTTTGAAAATAGGGCCGGGCCCAGGCCTGGTTTTGGACATCCCTGATTCAAACACAGCTTAAAAATCGAGTGCCTAGACAGCGTCTTCATTCATCCTTCCTTGTGAAAAAATTGTGATCTCGAGAATCAACAGGTAATAGAATATATTAGCTATTTTTAGCATGAAGTATACGACGAACAAAGCACGAAAAACTATCCCTCATTCATTCTTCCTCGGATTTTTGGGTGACCCATTTAAAGATATGTATGAAAAGGCACCTCAACACGGAGAAGTGTCTCCCACACGCGGATGACGCCAGGAAACGTCCGGAGAGCAAGCTGCAGGACATGTCTCGCATTGTCTATGCTTGCATTCTTGAAGAATTCAAAGAGCGCCGAATCCACACGAAGGTCCACACAATGTGGATGCAGCTAAAACGAGACATTCGCGACATGGCGTGAACACATTTTATAGATCAAAAAATTTTAAAATTGAAAGATTACCTGGATGGCATAAACATAGGCCTTCGACGTCTGACTTTTCATGTTCTGCATCTCAGCAAACTTGATGTACATCTTCCAATAGTCTATCTCGCCCTGTAAGATCGTCATGTTAACCACTTAAAGAATGAATTGCTTCTATCAAGTTTATAATTCTGAAACATGGAATATTGGCCAAACCTTAAATCTTTCGCAAAGATGTCGATAAATACTGCACGCCTTCAGTTGAAGGGTACGTTCTATCTTCTTTTTCTTGAAATGATATTCGCGAGCGCTTCGCCGAACACGAATGAGTTGCAGCAAGTCGCAGAGGTAGTTAGCATAGTTTACGAAGTCTTCCGGCCGTTTCGACTAAACCAATCGAAGTAAATAGCAATGACAACAAATCAAGCAACCCACCCGTTTCTGAAGCTTGTAGTCATGCCTTCGGCAATGCTTGACAAGGGACGAGACTTCCTTCTTCTTGAGCAACTGTGTGCTTCGTAGCAACTCGAAGACGGAGAGGAGTTGCTCCAGCGACTTCTCCACGAACTCGGCCATTCACCCACTCAATAACACAATATGCTAATATTCTACAACCAATTTTGAAAATTTATGATCCTTTTCATTTCAGTTGAGTATTTTTAAATAACACTATTCACTTTGGAAAGTTGGTTAATAAATTGTACCAATACACCCTTGATATTTCACACAAGAACATATCGAATTTAACAAAAGAGATAATTTAATTTTTTTTAGTTTACGTGAGCAGTCGGAGACCGCCGATGATTTCAAATTGCTCCAATATCATATTATAAACAAAGTGTTGAATAAGGTTCCGAAGAGATACATAATTGTTTGTTATTTCGACAGGAATCAGAGTACTCTCTAGAGTGATACCTTGGGCGGGATTGAGAGAGCCCTTCCGGCTATAAGAGAGAGTAAAGAAAGAGGAAACTAGGAGGGAGGATGAGTGAACGGGATTGGCTGAGATGAGTGCAGGAGTGGGCTGGTCGGTCCTCCTTCTTCCTTCTCTTCTCCTTCCTCTTGGCCGCGCCTCGTTCTGTGGAGTCAATGGAGTCCCCTTCAGTCTCGAAATCCTTCCATCCGGTACAATTACCTCTATTTTCTTTAGGATTTTATTGGTATTTTTTCGATAAATTTTTCAAATAATACTTTTGGTGTCATCAAAAGAGCGGATGATTGGTGCTAAGCTAGCTCTTTCATCGCTTGCCTACAGGCATTGCTGATAGAGAGAGAGAGAGAGAGAGAGAGAGAGAGAGAGAGAAGTAATGCAGGGAGTCCTGTTCTCGGCTGTGCTCAGCCGTCCTGCGTTGCCCTAGCCGAGGGAGATGACGATTCTGTCTTCGAGACTGATTTGAGTGGCCAATACGATGGATACTTCCGAGATGAAGAGAGATCAAGTCATCTCCAAGCAAACAAATCCAAATCGGTCCGTTCTCTCTCGAAACATCCGATTCATTTTATGTTTTCGACCGCAGATTTGCGCTGGATCCTTCGATGAAAATTCGTGCCCTAAGAAGAACCAATGGGTTGGGGGCATCGAATTCAACGAGGATTCTACTGAAGAATCGTTAGCTTCACTACTTACTGTTTATCATAAAGATGTTAAGAACATGCAGAATCAAATAATAGACCAAAAGCGAAAGATCGGTATTACTACTGTATAGTGAATTGAGGCTGTTCTTGCAATGCTGCACCTTCGAGGGACTCCGCTTCTCCCAGGATGTTGGAGTGACCACAATCACAGCAGGGGAAGCAGTGACTGGAGGAGAGGTCTCTTCCTATTTTGGATAGAGAAGAAAAGGAAAAGCACAGTTTTCAAGCATTTCACTACTATTTCGTGTTTTAATAGGTAATTCGAGAAGGTCGACAGATCTCATTCGACGTCATTGCGAATGTTAGAAGGGTGATGAACACGGAAGGAGGAGGAAGGTGAGGAGATGAGAGTCAGAGAAAGAGTGTGGAACCGAGTAGAAGGAAAAGGCAGAGAGTGGCAGCGAGGACTAGGCTATCAGAGATCTAAAGTGAGAGAGAGAGAGAGAGAGAGAGAGAGAGAGAGAGAGAAAGGAGAGAAAGAGAGAACGGGAATCAGAGTAGGTGGGTGAAAGAGTTGGCGAAAGCAAAGGAAAATGAAAGCCGTTAACTTTCCTGACACTTTCTCTCTCACCAAATTGATTGAGGAATATAATCTGATTTGTCGTCCTGTTTCAAACTGGGTCATTGCTCTGGTCCACGCTTGCGGTGGACAATTCACTTCCCCGGGGCATTTCGGAAAAGAGCGGAAAATGAACAGAGAGATAGCCGATATTACATCCAAGAGATACAATCAAGACATATAAACGAAAAAAAAAATACTCTAAAAAAATTCTGCAGGATAACGTATGAAGTGACTGTGAGAAGAATGAACTGCTTGCCAGATCCTCCTGAAGTTCAAGTTCCTTGTGAGTCTTCCGCTCTTGTTTTTCATATTTCTGCAAATTCCCAGTTAATTGTTGTTTGTTGCAAAAATGGAGAGACATACGGTAGGAGAATTGAGATTTATTTAGATGACGAAGATGTGATAGCGGAGATGGAGAGAGTCCTAGCACAGAAAACAAACCGGCCCATTTCCAAAGAGGACAGCGATGGAGTCTCTTTCTTCCTTCATAACAAACCAGCCAAGCACACTCATCATCATTCGTTAGTTTCTCTGCTTCTTCTCTCTCTCTCCCTCTCTCTCTCTCTCTCTCTCTCCCTTGCATTGCAGCACGCGTGTCCATCCGGTGCACTCTTCTGGCCATCGTAGTGTGTTCGGCACGCCGACACTGTCTGCGTCTGGCCACGACCACTCCTCCCACTCTCACTCTTCCTCTCTTCCACGGCGTCAGATCCCCTATCCCCCTTCCAGCCCGGTCTCCCCTCTCGCTCCCTCGATCTCTTCTGGCCCTCGCTATCAGCCAATCTCTCTCTCCGCTCCTTCTTCTCTGCCTTCCTCTTCTTCTTCCAATGCACAACTAGTACTCCCCTCTCCCGTATCTCCACCCCCTCCACAAGGTTTCCCTGTTCAGTCTAGCAATGCCATCCCGTCCAATCCCATGTTGACTGGTATGTCCTTGTCACTTCCATCTATGCCTTCTCCGAATTCATTTGGCATGCCAAATCTCAATCCATTTGCCCTGTTCTCTCCTTCCCAGCAATTCAACCCCTTCGGGAGTATGCCCCTTCTGTCGATGGCAGCTCCCGGTTTAGAAGAGCGGCCCGTAGTAGTACAGCCACGGATGTCATCAGGAGCCCTCTCTCTCTCTTCCTCTGCTTCTTCCGCCCTCTCTCCCTCTTCCTCTGCTTCTTCCGCCCTCTCTCCCTCTCCCTCTCTCTCTCCACCTACCTTCCCTTCCCTGTTCGGTCCCTTCACAGGGACTCTTGGGAAGAGAAGATGATGGAGGAACCCAGTCTTCCCTTTCTGGTCTCTCCTGCTCCTTTGCATCTCGCATCCTCGTTATCCCCCTATGCCCATCTGCCGAGTAGCAAGAAATGGCCCGCTTCACTGAACACTGCGCGTTACCCAACCCTCGTTTTCTCGTTTCCTCGCTCTCTCTCTCTCTCTCTCTCTCTCTCGCTTTTTAGCTCTTTTCATCGCATTCTCTATTTTATAAGCTGTAATAATCACATTTCCTCAACCTCTCACTCTATCTTTCTCACTGATATCTGCAGGTTTTATCAGGATTTATGAAAGTACTGGTACTCTTATTCGTATTCTACTGTTTTGGTTGCCTCCCCACGTCTTCCTTTGAGTCATGATAATTGCCCGAATTCAACTTTTCTTCAATGTGAAGCTCTATTTACGAATATAATCGTTGTGCACCGCACACCAAAAGTCCCTTGCCTCCTTTATTCTATGAGATGAGAAGGGAAATGATGAAGAAAAGAGATGGCAGTTCGATTTAATACTTGTAAACTTTTCCTCGGAATATGTGCAGATACTTATATGTGAAGGTGCATAAAACAGAAAGAAAGTTGAGCTCTTCTTGTTTTTTTTTCCCTTCTAGCAAGCCTGTGCGAAAAGAAACAAAAGCTGAGACAAATTCTCGCCGTTGTCTTGGTTACCGTAGTCCTTCAGGAACACTTCTTTTTGAGAACCCCCATGGTACCCTAGTGAATAACAAAGTGAGCTGCTGGGACTGAGAGAGAGTAGAAAGAGAGAGAGAGAAAGAGAGAGAGAGAGAGAGAGAGAGAGAGAGAGAGGAGAGAGAAAGAGTGCCGTGCACAATTGGAGGGTACATAGAAAGAAGCAAGGAAGTTTGTTTATCAGATCGAGAGGGAGAAATGAAAGAAGGAGAGAGAATACATGCATAGATGAGAAAAGAAACATTTGTGTCAACCGCGGTCTCTTCTGCTCCCCATAATGGCCTGATTCATTGTCCCAGCGGGGATCTGGTTGGCAAAGTTGGCAAATCCTCTCTCTTATCATTCCGAAACGGCATTTAGAACCGCTGCCATGTAAATATTCTGCATATGACACAGGCTTACAATTAGTTGCTACACAGGGGTTATGCTTATCGTTAGTTACATAGATACTTTCCTTCTTTCTTTTTTTTTTAATAAAAAAAGCCACTACATACATATGTATGTACATAACATATCCCTTTGATTCTTTCTTTCTTTTACCTTTATCTATTCCCCTTCATAACGCAGATCTCTCTAAACCTCTCCTGCCTACTCTTCTCCATGAGTGCAATAATAGTATTAGCATCCAAAGATAGAAAGCTCTTGACTAAGAGAGAGAAATCAATGCGATGGAAGTGTCCTAGCTGGCTACTGGCTTTCTCTTCGCTCTAGCAAAGGAAGGATGGCAGATGGCACTGCCCTCCCTCCCTCCCTCCTCTAACCCCCCGTTCTTCTTTACCTCATCTCTTCCTTCTCGCACAATCGAAACGTGCATACGTGCTGGTCAGCACTTACATCAGCATTATTTTTACAATCCCAATGCCACCGTACCGTATCTCCGATTGTAAGAGAAGTGCTATGTAATTGTGCATTTGTTCCTTTACTCTCGAAAGCAAAAACCATCGGATCTCATTTGAAGTAGCTGCCAATTTGCTTGCTTTTCTGAGGAAAAGAGAAGATGCTCGCAGAAAAGAAAAATGGACTTAGTGATGTCGGCAATTTATAGCTCTTCTTTTCCGAGGTTTTTTGCTGTCTTGTCACCTCTCTCTATTGGAAATGTATTAATCTGCTGCAAAGATTTCTAAAAGTTTAACTCTATCCTTTCCACTACCATATCCAATAAATCCCATTTATCGCTTTCTTGCACGATTCATGTATCGCTTCTGTCCTGACATGAAAGACATGCAGTGGCACTATTCGCGAGAGAAAAGAGAAGCTGGAAAGAGAATGAAGGAAAAAGAGCATGAGAAAGAGTGAGAGGGAGCTAGAGAGAGGATGGAAGAGTGAGAGAGAGAGAGAGAGAGAGAGAGAGAGAGAGAGAGAGAGAGAGCTAAAGGGATGAGCAGAAAGGCCAGACAAGGAAGTATGGAACAAGAAATTGTGCGGTAAAAGAGAGATAAGCGGAAACAGAAGAAGATGAGCGGCGAAACCATGGGTGGAAGGGAGAGAGACACAGCGAGCGAAATACAAAGAAGGAGAGAGAGAGAACGAGACAGATAATGAGAGAGCGAAGAAGATAGTTAAAGTCAGAGAAGCAGAGAGTGAGATTGAGAGGGAGACAGATAGATGGATAGAGAGATAGATAGAGAGATAGATAGGGAGAGGGAGAGAGAGAGGCATGGGGCCGGCTGCGACAATTGAAGTGGTGGCCACGGGCCCGTTGAAAATGTAGAAGACTGCGTGCTAACGAGAGGGTGAAAGAGCAAGAGGGGAAGAGAGAAAGAGGGAAAGAGGAGGAAACAGAGAGAGATTTGAGAGAGAGAAGGAGAGGAGGGCGGAAGAGAAAGAGGGAGAGAGAGAGAGAAAGAGAGAGAGAGAGAGAGAGAGAGAGAGAGAGAGAGAGAGAGAGATGAGCCACATATATCCAATGCCATCCACGCCAATCTACAGCGTCAATTTGAATTCTCCTTTCCCTACCCCTTCGGTGTGTTTACAGGCTTGTATTATCTGGATATATTCAGATCTGCCTTGACAACTCTAAAAATTGTACCATAACAGAAAGCGAGAGAGAGAGAGAGAGAGAGAGAGAGAGAGAGAGCGAGGGGGAGAAAAAAGGGAAAGAGAGGTAGCTAGAAAATGAGAGAGATTTAGACCTAGAGAGAGAGAAAAAAGAAAAAAGAGGGAAGAGGATAGAGAGATAAAGGTGTAAGAGGAAGAATGAGCAAAGAAAACTGAGAGTGCATAGAAAAAATGAGAGGCCTAAAGAAGCCAAGTAAAAAGATTCCGAAAGAGAAAGAGAAAATGAAGGGATATGGGATATGATGCGAATCCTTCCGAGAGCTCATAAGAATTAATTGTCGGCTGTTTGGCGGTTGGTTTTCATTTTCTAGCTCCGTTTTCTCATTTCTTATCCTCATTCATTCATGAAAGAAATTGTCTTTCAAGCTTTAGGCTCCCTCACTTCTCCCAATCTCTCTCTCTCTCTCTCTCTCTCTCTCTCTCTCTCTCTCCTCTATTTTTCTTTCCTTGGCTACATGACAACCGAGATACGGATACAAAATTCAATATTGCCCATGGCAGAAACGCTGACCATTAGTGAAGAAGTCCATTTAATACTTGCTTAATTTTTTCTCCACGTGCTTTCTCCACTCTCGCACCGTATTTTTAATATGCTGAAATTCCAAGTTTTTTCCCGTTTTTATCAGATCATTCAGATTCACATGTTCAAGTAGATGAAGATATGAAAATTAAGACATGTTTTTTCCAGAACGCATGAGAAAGCACACGAGAGAATGAGAGAGCGGGAGAGAGAGAGAGAGAGAGAGAGGGGAATGAGCGAAAGAATATGTTCAATGAAAATTATCAACTACACACAGAGAAGAAAGTTACCGTGCTGGTAACAATTACGCGGAACATATTGTTCCGAATTCACTACGGAGCAATATTTTTCGCCCCGCGAACTTTTAGTTGTTCCATTTAAAAGTTACCAGCGCGGTAACAAGTGAAAGGAACAAATTGCTCCCACCCATGTAACATAAAAGTTCGTTACTGCTCGCCCCGGATAGGCAGCCGGGGCGAGCAGTAACGAACAGAGATTGATTTTTTTTTGCTTTCTTGCTTGCATATTCCCAATAAGAATTCAGTGTTGCATGTCAATAAAATGTTTCAAATCAGACATGTGTTAAATCCTTTTTAATAAGGTTAATTCAATGGCAGGAAAACACCGTAAAACCAACAGAAAAATCAACAACAAGGAAGACAACTTGGAACAAATGTAAGTGGCAATGAAAAAAATGAACTCGTAAAAGTGGGAAAGGCGATTTGAGGAGGGGAATGGTATTCTATTGATAATCTTTATGCATAACAGTACGCTGGAATAGCGGTGCCATCTTAAAGCTTGAGTGGCTTATGGATCGGCGAGAAAACAATGGACAGAACAAAATAAAAGACGATAACATATGGGGAATAGAAAAGACGGAAAAAGGAGCGAGAATTATCACCTAAACCCTCGCTTTTTAGTTATAGATCACCAAAATAGCCTCTACGAAAGAGATTTCTGACTGAAAAGTTATTACGGCTACACTTTCTCAAACCAGATTGATTTGCAGAACAAATAAAGAAAGGATATGGGCAGAAAAATAGTAATTAATTACACACTCCTTCCTATTGCTTACGGCCCAGAGCTCGCATCTGCTTCTCCCGTTCGAACTGCGCGTGGTCTGCCTTGCTGAGGAACTCCTGAAAGAGAAGAAAAATAAACTATATGGTAACTTCAAAATGTTGCGCACAAATCACCCTTGAAAATATTTTACAAAGAAGAAATGTATTTTACACAGAAGATATACCAGTACTCGGGACGCGTCTTGCGTTCGTCGATGACAACGCGCTCGGCACGATGCACAATCTCGTCCCTGATGACGACCTGGTTGACCTTCTGGAAAAGGAAGGGATACTGTAGGAAGGAGGGGGGCGTGAAATGGATTGAGATCTATAAATATAGAAGCGTACTAAAGAAAGCTATAAAAGTAAACAAAGAGAGCAAATAAATTCTCTAACATATGAGTGGGAATGATATAAACAGTAATCTGAACAAGTAAGTAAACAAAAGTAGAATTCTAACAAATTAAGTCCAACTAATTGTAATTAAAATCCTCTAACATGAGCGGGCGTCTCATACTCGGCGACGAGATAGAGGAAGAGCTGCTTGACGTTCCAGTTGAAGGCCTTGGAGACATCGACGGCGAGCGAGAAGTCGAGGTGAGCAACGTCAGCATGGCCACTCTCAGAAGCGTAGTCGGCGATCTTTCGACTGGAAATGGAGGGGTATTCTAAGGAAAGGGTTACTTAGAGGTACTTAAAGGAAGTAACCGGCGAAGAATTCTACAGTAGCGCTAGAGAACGAGTTTGAATGCGCGCGCTCATAAAGTTGCCTGTCTCTCGGTCGAGAGAACATGTGAAATAGGTGGGCGGCTCTGACCTACCGTAGCTAATACTCTACCCGCCAGTTTTCACGTTACAACTGCTCAGAATGTAATGGAAGAAAATCGCTCAAACTTTCTGGATTCATGTTTTAGGCCAAGATGAACATGTTTATAAAGAAAAGAACGTAGGTTAATTATTCCCCGGATACCTCCTTTAAAGAATGGGCACCTAACTAAGGGCAATTAAAGTAGGGGTACTCCACATTGTCACAGAAAAGTTGTAAAGTAGTGTGGTAGTTTAAGTAAGAGTAAGAGGAATTTTGAGTAAGGATACTCTAAACTGTACTGAAAAGTATAAGCAATAAGAATGGCAGACGATGCAAAGATACCTTGACAGAACCGTCCAATGATTTGAAAGTTCTCTTATATTTTGTTGCTGTTGGCGGGAATCAAGTTCATTTTGATATACGGAAACAGGGAATAAAAGGGGGGTCCGAACCGGACTACCCACTCAATTTTTGAGACCCGAAAATTCAACTTTTTGGCTAACCAACTCAATTTTTTACGAAAAAAAATTTAAATTTTTGGCTTACTCACCCTTTTTTTGAGGCCTTCGGAAGCCTTACGCACCCATTTTGTGGGACCCTCAGACCACCTTTTTCCACTTTACGGAAACAAGCAGGAATCGCCACACGAAACGCACACTTTGATCTCGCCGACTTCAATCTTGCCACTCGTCGTGTAATCGAGGAAGAACGTGGAGAAGAAGCAGCCGAGCGTCACCGCGGTCAGCACCCACAGCATGAGGGCGAAGATGGCGTTGGCGCGCGCGCAGATCGAGTGCATTCTGGAGAAGGAGAAGAAGAAGAGAAATGTAAAAGGAAAAAATTGAGTAAAAAAAAGCCCTAACTATAACGGCATGAATATAAGATAACATCGACGCTTCTTTTCAAAAGGATTCTGGAGTGGAATAAAAAGAAATAGAAGAAATCGGGTTAAAATAAGCAATAAAAAAACTATTACGGCATGAATATAAGATAACATCTCTATCATCCAACTAACTCCAGGCATCTCCAACCGTAATCCTTTGAAAAGAGCAGTCACGAACTCGGACTATAAAGTACGGTACATTTTATGAGCTCTGGACAGGCTTGTTAACAAAACAGAACGCAAAATTCCAGTAAAATCCATTGCTCTATTTTGTCAATAAAAATTATATTTACCTGTTCAATATCCGTGGAAGTCGACGCGAATCTTCTCGCTCCTTACGCAATGAAGACTGAGTCCTAGTTACTCTTCATCAGGAAAAGAGGAAGCAGTTGAGAAGAAGCTTTGCCAGGCCAGAAGCCACCACTGCGTTCTCTACAATAATACAAAAAATAAACTCGGCTATTTTAGACTAAATAATTGTGCTTTCTAAGCTTTTCTGTTAAAGTGCATCGGTATCTGCATATGTTGGAACCTTTAAAAGGCCGCACACGGCATACGAAACTTAACACCATTCAAAAGAATATTGCGCACAGAACTATGAATTAAACTGCTTGCGCCAAGTCCCTTGACTCCCACCATCGCCAAACATCTAAGAATCAACTGTGATCCATGTGCTAGTAATATTTAACCACATAAATCACATTTATCGCTTAAAAGACGATGAGTTTTTTTTTTGCAAATAGACAACAGCGAATATTATTCAGAGTCATTACAGAATTTGTTCGATTGTTTGCTTAAAATCAAACCTGTGAATACGGGAAGATGTCGACGATGATCAGCTCCCGCCTACGCTGCTCGGCAACGTTCTTCTATGACAACCTATCTGAAAGTAAAAAGATAAATGCTCAGATTTAAATAAAATGCAATACAAAACCAAGTAAGCAATGCAAAGAAACTTCAATAATCACTTACAAACTAGGCTTCATCTTTAAATACTTCATTTGAAAAAAGATTTATAAAAAACCAACCAGATATAAGCGAGTGCGCAGCCAAGTAGCTGCTCGGTACCCGTCTTGAGTAAGTGAGCGCGGACGCCTCTTGCTATACTTCGTCTTCTTCCTTCTCTCGTGACGACGAAAACTGCCTGAAAGCGAAAGAAATTTGCAAAACAAACGTTGATTTAACAAATAAAACTGATGCGAGCAACAATGTATTCCAAAAAATTCATGCAGCTGCATGTTTGACCGTATTTCTGCGCCGTTGTACTAGAGTTCGAAATTTAGATTCAATGGACTGGTTAAAAAAATCGGAACAATGGTAACTTTTCAAAGTTCGAGCACCGTTTGGAACTAATTGTTACATGCACAGGAATTTTAAAGGGGGCCCATGCATGGGGAATAAGGGGCCACGACGTGCGATTTTTAGCGGCCAAGAGAGAACCCATTTTGGCCCCTAATCCACCCGGCGTGGGCCCCTCATTCTGCTAGCCGGGGCCCCTGATCAAGCGCGTAAGCTCCCGAAAGACTACGTCGTGGCCACTTATACAACGATTCCCTTATTCTCCGTTGTAGCGCCCCCTTTTCCACATACCTGGGCCCCCTATCCAGCTCATCCGGGCCCCTTATCATACCGTTCGCTGCCCCTTATTCATTGCTTTTCTCGTGCCTGCTTTCATCACTTGACAAGTACATTTATTCTTCTAGTTACCAGAATCACATGACAATCAAAACGGGAATCCTAACATGCGGAAAATGAACGGGCAAGGGGGCGTTATCTATCTCGGCGGCAAGGAAAGATCGCAAGTCTTGTCCAACACTGCACTTCTTGGGGAAGAATGGCCTCCCTGCCTGTCCCATCCAGCCTGCGCAGATACCAGTCGCTCATCACCGCACACTGGAAGAGTAGCTTTGAAGTTTAAAAAAAATCATTACTGGAGCAGTTGACCTCGTGCGAACGACACGCCGTAGTCTTCTTCCAAAACATCCATCGCTGTCCCCATCTTCAGTGTCTCTCTCGCCGCGGAACAGGTCGCGCTCGATCTCGCAAGGTGCAGCACCGTCTTCAAAAAAATCATCGCAGCGAACTTAAAGTAAACAAAACAGCGCTGACCTGTTAAAGTTACGCGACTAATTGCAGTTGGGCCGCCTCGATCCCATCCTGTAGTCGCATTTTCGTTTGCAAGCCATCGCAAACCATGAAAAACAAACTAATTAAGTCAGAAGCTAAAATACATAATGAACAGCACATGCAAAAAGTCCATGGCGAGTAATATTTTAGTGCAGCGTCCTTCTCGTTTTTAAAAACATCGGAAAACAACCGTACTTTTACACTAGATAAACCCCCTTGTGGCCCCATTTCAACGTCAAAAAGCATTAGTGGCCACCACAAGCAGAATCAGGGGCCACGGCGAGGTTGCTTGGGTAAAGGGTGGCTGCGCGAGTGCGGAATGAGGGGCCACGGCGTGGTCGCACCCCGGTGTGGCCCCCTATTCAGCATACGTGGGCCCCCTTTAAAATTCCTGTGTGGGTGGAAACATGTGTCCCGCGAACTTTTAATGTCCGAACTTTTTTCGGAACAATTGCGACCGAACTTACAAAGTCCGAACTTTTCTTCTCTGTGTGTAAGAGTGGCTCTTCAATTGTATATAAGTCCCCCCCCCCATTTCATTTATATTTTTCTAGAACTTAATAATTTCACCCCAAGCGACTTTCAAAATCATTCTGAATTTCTCATAATTAACCGTTTTGCTGTCAGCCTAAATTACTGCAGTTTTCATTTGTTTCTTTCTTTGATTCTATCCCCCTTCACTCTTTACTCGTTCACTCTATTTCTCAGAATCTCGCTCTCTGTCTGTCTCTCTCCCTCGCTGTTTGTCTGTCTCTTTCTCTGTTGCTCCATATACCCCACATCGTCCCAGTCTCCTCCCTCTCAAACTTCACCTGCCAGGGTTGACTCCTTGGTGAGCTCCACCTCTTCTATTATGCATTTCGTGGTGAGACTGAAATGAGAAAGTGAGTGAAAGATTTCAGCAATATTGCACTGGACATGCCTGTCCTTCTGTCCACTGAGTAGTTCTCTTTCTCTGTCTTCTCTGTCCTTCTCCCACTTCCTTTCTCTTCGCCCTATTCTCGTGCCCTGTTCTTTTTCATGTACATTCCTTGTTCTTTTGTCTCATCGTGCCCAGTTCGTAATTGACCTCGAAATGAACTGGAGTTGTCTGCTTTGACTTGAGATCTAGAAAGCGCTTCCGTATGTACAACTCTACTCCTTAAATTCCCCATCTTTCCTCGTGCTTCTTTCTTTATCTCTCTCTCCCCCTCTCTCCCTCCCCCCACTCTCTCTCTCTCTCTCTCTCTCTCTCTCTCTCTCTCTCTCGCTAAACTGTATATCTAGTCCGAGACAATTAAACGAATCTCGGTTTATCCACCAATGCATTGATTGAATTGTGCTCTCTGTTCTATTTGCAGTCTTAGACGGGAATGGCAGAGAAGCTTCTCGAGAGCTACAATCCACTCTATGATGTGCACCTTCAGCAGTACTTCTCACTCCCTCACATGCAGAAGCATCTGCGCAGCATTGGACTCGTCAGCCATCTCTCTCTCTCTCTCTCTCTCTCTCTCTCTCTCTTTCCTCTCTCTCTCCTCTCTCTCTCCTCTCTCTCTCTCTCCAGCGCACTCTCTCTGCCTCTCTCTCATCTCTCTCTCTCTCTCCTCTCTCTCCTCTCTCTCTCTCTCTCTCTCTCTCTCTCCAGCGCACTCTCTCTGCCTCTCTCTGCCTCTCTCTCCCGTTTTCTATCTTCATTCGCTTATCCGCCTTCTTTTTCTTCATCTTCCCCACCTTATTTGCAACACCCCTTTCCCACATTGCCATGGATACCACAGACGCTCAGCCTAGTTGCCAAGTTATCGTCATTATAATGCAGTTTCCATTTCTAATGAACTTTTTTCAAAGTTGCCGGTCACATACACAAATATCTCTCTCACTCACTCTCTCTCTCTCTCTCTCTCTCTCGCTCTATCTCGCTCTCTCGTTCTGGCTCTCATCGTTCCTGCTTGACTTGCCTTTCTATTCCTTTGTCTGCTGTCTTTTTACTTTTCAAACTTCAAGTATATTCTACGAATTTGACTAGTTTTGTTCCCGAAATTCAATCTTCCTATAGGTTCTCAGACCGACGGAACAGCGGTGCAAAGGCACACTCATAAGAGGAAAAGAAAGAAGATCGAGAGCAAATAAAGAGAAGCAAAGGGAGGAAATAAGAGAAACAGCGGGTTGGGGTTGAATACGAACTGTTGACCCGTGGAGGTAGCTGTCATTCAGACTGAATGAAGGAGAAGGAAGAGTGACCCCGAGCTGCCCTCATCTACTTCATTCTGTTCCAATGACTAAAGGCAGGAAATAACAACCATCGAGAAATGTAGGTATAAAGGACAGAGGGGTTCGTTCAATTATCGTATTACGGTAACTACCGAGCACGTTTGTTCATCTGTCTAAGCATAGAAAAGGTGTACTACTAGCGAGGCACCAGTAAGGATAGTGGGAGGTATTGAAGAGGGGAAGGGCAAGAGAGAGAGACAGAGAGAGAAAGAGAGGAGAGAGAGAGAGAGGATAGAGGGGGAGATATGGAGAGTATGGGAGGAAGATCCCCTAATTGGGTGCGAACTACGCAGTGGATGAGGATGTCCTGTGAGGGACTTCCTGCATACGTATACCTTTCCCTCTCTCTCTCACTCTCTCTCTCTCTCACTCTCCCTCTATCTCTCACTCTCTCTATTTCTCACTCTCTCTCCATCCATTCCCTTCCCCCCTCTTCCTCTCCTTTAGTCATGCTACCTCACCCGCCTCATTCATCAAAGGAGACACCTTGATCCTCCCCCTCAGCATTCTCCATTCATATGATCTGGCAACATGGAAGAGAAAGAGGAATGCGCACGAAGAAGGGAAGAGAAGCCTCATTTGTCACTGTCAAAGGATGGGTCTCTTTCCTTCATAATTAACACGAGCTCCCCTCTCTTTTTCTCCAAGTCGTATCTCTCACTCTCTATCCTTCTTCCTCTTGTTCTCTCCCTTCTCTCCAGTTGCTATTCATCTTTACTCCTCGATCTCAGTCTTCTTTTTCCGGTAACACATATTTCGTTCTCTCTCCTTGTCAGCTCCACTTCAGTAACCAATTTGGGAAGGCCCTTTCTTTCCTGTCTGTGTATTACGCTTACTCTCTCTCTCTCTCTCTCTCTCGCTCTCTCTCTCGCTCTCTCTCTCTCGCTCTCTCTTTCTCTCTCGCTCTCTCTCTCTCTCTCTCTCTCTCTCTCTCTCCCTCTTCCAGCTTGACTCCTCACCGCAGAACAAGGGGGAGGTCTACGCGCGACATCGACAGATGATCGATTTTATGTTGAAGAACAGGTGAACACTACAAGAGCTAGAGAATGGAGGCAGAAAGGGAAAAGGGAAAGAGTGAAATAGTGCAGAGAATTGAGAGGGTCGGAGAGAAAGAGAGAGATGTGGATGACAATCCAAGAGGACATTACAAGAAAGAAAATCAGATGAAGGAGATGTGAAATAGCCGAGGGAGCTTTTGAACTGTTTTCTTTGGCAGAGAAACGCAGCTCTTCAAATTGGCAGAACTTCACAAGAAACTCGACGCTGCAGAGAAAGTTGAGATTTACCGGAGGATACGAGTCAGTATCGTTCTTCGCTTACTTCTAATCCTAACTAAACTGAATATACCATAGCGCACTGACATATCATTAAAAATGCCCTTAAAAATGGGCATGCCCTTAAAAATGGGCATGCCTGAAGGATGATTCTTCAAACACTTTTCAAGGATTTAAAGAAGATATCCAAAGAAATAAATTAGAAATGCATGCTTTCTCCTGCAAAAGTGTACCCGCGACTCTCTCCTCGAGAGAATGAAGAGAAAGAAAGGCCTTTCTTGACTGAAAACACTGCAGTTTACGCGGATGTTTTTTTTACAGTAGGGACTTTAGTGGATTTGTCCAGATAAAAAATTTTTCAATGAGATCTTGAGTAATGTACTGTATATGAGAAAAGAAATGGAATAATTTAGAGCGGACAAAGTCCGGAGTCCTATCGCCGATCTCTCAAGCCTTCTCGTAGCCTTTCTCGGGGTTAGCTCTTCATTCATTCATTCATTCAGTTTTATCGACATTAAAAATATGAAGGCATGAGAACATATGTAGGATAAATATGTAAATGGATAAGTTTCTATGGCTGACGTAACTGGCTGCTTCTAGGCATGCCTACGGTAAAAAGAAAAACAAAACAGTGAAATCTACAAACGAACTGTAAGTGAGGGAAACTAAAAGCATCAAGACTCTTCTTTTCATTACTCCACTGTGAGAGATGGTGCCATGAGAAATCTGTTGTAATAGAAGAGTTGTTCTGATTATTGGTTATTTGACCATGAAGAAGGGAAGCAACTCATTAGTATTTGAAGTGGAGATGGAATGGAGGAGTGAAGAAGGATGAAGAAGAGGACTGAAGAAGTCTTTGTAGGCCGACGATCGACTGCTCAAGGAGGGAGCAGAGTTCGTCGTTTCTCGAACAGTCACGACGACAAAGACATCGTCAAAACCATCGAGACCGAGAATGCTGAGAACTCGCATGGCTCTGGCTCAAATTGCTACGCCCGTCTCTCTGCTAACGTCGCCAAGTACAGATATCTTCACAAGGCACGAGCAAGAAAAAAACAGCTCTTTTATTTTTTCCATTCCACTTAAATTTTTTGTTTTAAAATCCAGGTAATCTATTTATTTATGGCTTTAGTAGCGGGCTAAATTTGAGAGATGTTGAAAGATTTGCAGCTGGATGACCCGACCCTGCAGACGTACAAGGAGCAGCTGAAGCGCCAGCTGGACAAGCTGGAGCGGTTCCGCGAAGTGTCCTTCGGAGTCCACTCTGTGGCTCGTCATCCGCCTCCTCCAGCCCAATCCTGGTTCTTCCGTAGGAGGTCGCTCCCTTCACTCACTGCCTCTGCCCCCGCCCAATCTCTACAAGAGCCGCTGAGGTATTCCTCCGCTGTCCTCACCCCTCTCGTCTCTTGGTTCTACCTGCTATTTCTCTCTCACATTCTCCCCTTTCCTGCTTACTGTGTTCTTTTCCACAGCTTCAGTTCTTTCCCTTTCCCTTCAAAGGCAGTCTCCACGCAAGCTTTCTTTTTACAAAACTTGTTTCTTTGATCTACTGATCAAAATAGCCAAATGTATTAATTAATTGCTTGGAGATGACCTTTTCGTACTGTAAACGTATCTGCTGGTAGCTCGAGTTGTCAATCTAAGATTCACAAGTCGAGATGTCTTGGTGCACTCTCTGTTCACTGTTCCAGTCTGGAAGGAAACCGCGGTGGCATTGTAAAGAATGGGCGTGTGGTAAGAGTTTTTCTCTTCTTATTTTGAATTATTTGATGGCTTACGACTCAGAGGCTTTAGCTCCTCGAATCTGTTATACATTCAATTCACATGATAAGGCGCAATTTTGATTTGCAAACCTAACTCTCATTTCCTTCAAGCTGTACAACACCCTATCAGTGTCGTAATCTTGTTGTGGAAGGAAGATCAAGTTGTCACTGTGTCATAGAAAACATCCTCTTATGCTAAAAGTCGCTTAGAAGCATAATTAAAATCTCGCAAGAAAGGAGTGCAGATATAGAACGAGACGTGGAAGAAATAAGATAAAAACTAGAGAATTAAAAGATGAAAGATTTGTGGTCAGATCGATCCAGCAACAACTTCATCGTGGACGGCAAACTGCCCCCTCTTCTCGAGCTCTCGGAGAGTCTCTATCCAGCAGAGTCAGCTGTCCGCCTGCTATCAGGTTTTCTCTCTTCTCCTATCCTTCCGTCTTATCTTTATATTCTCATAAAATCCTTCTCATGTTCCTTGTACAATTCAGGTTTATTTTTGGATAGTTAAATTAAAAATAATTCTAATAAATCAATTAATCTAGGAAGAAATGTGAAAATGCAAAGAAATGAATGCATTCATTGCATTTGTGTTGCAGAAAGCGAAGGAATTCGATAGATTCGAACGAGCCTCGTCTGCCTCCGATAGCCCCTTCTCAAGCGAGAGCACCGAAGACAGCCCCTGGGGCAAAGCCGCCGCTGCCACGACTTCCACCTGCTAATTCACCTAAGTATCCATCTTTTCCATTTCCTTTCCTCTAGTACAAAGCGAAGAAGGGAGGAATGAATGATGTAATCTATCACAATAATGAAATTGACAGGAGAGGAACGACGACGAGCGGGCGAGGGAGGAGCGCAGGGCGAGGAGGGGCAGAGCCAATTCGAGTGCAGAGACCAGCGAGCCAGGCAAAGGACTCCTTGCCTGCCATTGCGGCAGCTGGCACGGCAGTGGCAGTCGGCGTCGTGGCAGTTGCCGCAGCTGTCGAGGCAGAGGACAATCCCCCGAATGAGGTAGAGAGAGAGAGAGAGAGACAGAGAGAGAGAGACAGAGAGAGAGAGAGAGAGAGAGAGACAGAGAGAGAAACAGACAGCAATTACAGAGAAATGAACACTTCAACCATAGAATCCAGATTCTTTGCAGAGCACGGCGGAGGTTGTGGGAGAGACGCCGTCTTCAGTTCTCTCTGGTAAAGCGACAAATGACGAAGACGAAGAACGCAGCAGAGGATACGAATCGGGAGGAGGAGAGACAACCGACAGCGGAGAGCATGCAAGAATTAGAAGAGAAGCGGCCGCCTCCCCGCCCGAGATCGTCGAGCACCTTGTTGGTGAGGGTGAAGCATCTCCTATCCCTCCGGAAGATGAGGAGACTGAAGACGAAGACAATCTCCCTGCTGATGTTCCCTCAACTCCATCCCCTCCTCCACTCGGAGACGACATCGGCCAGGAAGAACAATTCGAGGAAGTCAAGGAAGCCACTGCAGTCTCAGCTCAAGACGAAGAAGAACCAGCGACTTTGGTGGAGGAGCAGCCGGCTGAAGAGACGCCCACGCAAGAGAGACATTCCTTCCTGGAAGGGATCCGACAGGAATCTTCTGAAGGCAACCGTGAGATCACAACTGAGGACGAGGGAGAAGCACGTGAAGAAGTCGATGAAAAGAAAGAAGAGATTAAGGAACAAGAATCAGTTCGAGGGAAGAGAGAGGCCGGTTTTGGTGATTACCCTCAGGAAGAAGAATTTGTGGTCGAAGAGCACAAGGAAATGGTTGAACAGGAAGATGAAGAGACTAAAACCCATGCAGACATTCAAGCTGAAAATGGACACATCGAGGTCACTGACGAAGCGGACGTGGAAGCGGATTCAGAAGTCGGAGAACAACCAGAAATGGAGCCCGAGGTACCGAGCATTGCGGAAGCAGAAGCTCCAGCAGAAAGCCCCACAAAGGAAGATCCAGCAGGGGAAGTTGCTGTTCCAAGTGAACCTGAAACAGAGAACCTCGCAGGAGTGGAAGAAGCCATAGAAGAGTTCGCTGAACGTGAACCTGAGAACCCCATGGAGGAAGAGCCAGCCGCTAAAGAAGTCGCGGATCAATTTGAAGAACAGATCTTCACGGAAGTTGAACAAACTGTGGAGCAACACACCAATGAAGAACTTGAAGCAGAAGATAGCGTGCAAGAAGAAGTGACAGGAGAATCGTACCCCGTAGAAGAAACTGCGACGGAGGAAGAAACTCCCATGGAAAGCACTGAATTGGAGCAAGAAGTCGAAAGCCTTCCAGAACATTCTGCAGATCAGCAATTTGAAGAACAACATGCCGAGGACGTTCAAGAGAACGCCACTTATGTGGATCCCGCCACTGAAGACCAGCCTGAAGCAGAATCAGAAGATCGCCACTTCGTAAATATCGAAGATGAAGAGGAACGCCAGATCGAGGAAGAGCCAGCCATGGAAAATATTGTAGTGGTGGGAACAGAAGCGGAAAACATTCCGGATGTGGAATCACCTACAAATGGCGTCGTAGATGAAGATGCGAAAGATAATCTGCAGGAAGAAGATGAGTTGAAGAGCGTAACTGAAGCTCATCCGGAAGCTGATGAAGACAAGGAAGCGGAAGACGAAGAAAGGGAGATCGTGGATGACGAGCACCAAGAACCAATCACTGAAAGCAGCCAAATCCAGAGCGGCAAAGGTTCAGCAGCCGAAGAAATACAAGAAGCTGAGTTCGCCGGAAGCCCGAAGCCTGAAGATCGAGAGGAGATTGTGGAGGAAAGGGAGACGCATACAGACAACACAGACATTCAGGAGGATGAGGAAACGCACCCCGAAGAGGCTGAGATCGACGACAACGTTTCACAACACCAATCTGAAGGTGAAATTCAATCAGCCATTCAGGCAGAAGAGGTCGCGGGAGAAGAAGAACTCGAAGAGGCGAGCAGCGAGCACTTCCAGGGGCATTCTCCGAGAGAAGAAGCAGCGACTCACGGAGTTGCACCACTCGATGAAGATACTCAGCAGCATGAGCCAGAGAGAGAAGTTGATAATGGCGAGGAAGCGGGTGAAAACGGCCCAGATCAAAGCGAATCATTCCTTCATGAAGAAATGCATGACGCTGCAGTTGAGGAAAATCGCAAGGATGAATCAGCGAACGCCGAGGAAGACGATAAAGAAAATACAACAGAAACTGAAGAAACCCCGGAGTCGCCTGTGCATTCCTTTCAAATTGCCTCCCTGGACACTCCACTGGCAACCGACGGTTCAGAAACAGCAGAGGGTACAGAAGAGAAGGGAGAAGTGGCACCTTCGCCTCTGCAAGAGGAAGCTCCAGCTCTTTCTCCCCCACCCGAGTCTCTCCCCTCACGACAAGAAGAGGCCACGGGCGAAGATCGCAGTGGCTCCCCGATGAGCCAGGGTTCCGATGCCACTTCGGGACCAGATGCCAACGACGAGGACTTCACTTCTCAGCCAGACAAGGCACGACAACTTTTGATCACTTTTCTAATTCTGAAATGGAAATGTTGATTGTAAACAAGTGTGGTGTTTAAGGTGAGTGAAGAAGTGGCTGAAGGGAATGCGAATGAATCTCCAACTCTTCAGAGCAGTCGAAGCGAGTTGAAGGAAGAGAGGAGCGAGCAGCCCGCGGCAACATTCATCTAAGGAAGTCTCTTCTACTCTCAATCACTCTGTTATCCATTCTCTACGTATATCTGCTTTCATTCCCTTTTCCATTCTTCCCAGGGTCCTTCCCTTACATGTGCTTGAATAGCCCTTCTCCCACGAGTAATCACTTCTTTCCCTTCATATTATTTATTTCACTCTTTCATACTCTAGTTTTGTTGTCAATTCCCTGTCAAAATTAACCTTTTAGACATTTTTAGTTGTTGAGGAGTGAAACCTTAAAAGGAAATAAAAATTTCCTATGTTTATTTCTACAAATAGATAAATGTATGTGTTAACTTCATAGGCTTTATCTTTCTGTTCAAGAATCGCGTTTTATATTATTATAGAGTTGACATACATGAGAAATTAGAAAAGTATCTCTTCCTGTCGAGCATGCATTCCACTTTTCAACATTCTCCAATAGTCTCTTTTGTAATCTCACGGCAAGTTCTTTTACCGAAATTATTAAAATTTGACATTATTATTATTTTTTTTTTTTAATTACCTGCGTTTCTCAAATTCCGTTAAAAAATGTAGTGTCTGTGCTTGTTGCTAGTGATAATGCATTGGAAGGAGTGGCGCGTCTCTTCGTGGCTCTGCTATTTCTACGGCCATCTCCTCCTCCGAGCTTGCATTTGCTAGGTTGACATTCCCTGTACGCATTCTTGTGTAGAACATTCGAGATGTGAGAGCGAGAAAGAACGGAAGAAGAATGATCTGTGATCATGCAAAGAGTGCAAATCTCAATGTGCTTCATTTATCTTCCTGCTTCGTGCTAGGCGACCTTCTATTATTAATTTATTTGTTTATTCTCCAATAAAAGTTGATCGCAGCGGTGAGAGAACAAGCATAATTAAATGATGTGAGAAGAGCCTATGAGCCGGACTGCTGGTTCATCTGATAGTAGACTCCTTGTTTCTTCAACAACTCGGCATGGCTGCCTTCTTCAATTATACCGCCGTCAACCAAGACAAAGATGCGGTTCACGTGGCGGATTGTCGACAGGCGATGGGCAACTGCGGATTACGATAGTCATGGTTTATCTCTCTCTCTCTCTCTCTCTCTCTCTCTCTCTCTCTCTCTGTCTCTCTGTTTTCACTTCCCTCTCTCTCTCTCGCACTCTGTCATATCTAATTAATCTGACTTATAATAGTGGTGCATAGTTCGCTTGCTTTCTCAATAGCACTCTGGACAGCCTGAAACAGAATGGCATTGGGTGTAGCTGGGATGGTTACTCTCTTTCGTACCTTCTGCGAGACGGCGTCGAGGGCGGCGGTTGCCTCGTCGAGGAGGAGCACGGCTGGCTGGCGGATCAGGGCGCGTGCAATGGCAATGCGCTGCTTCTGCCCTCCTGACAGCTGCGCCCCGAACTCGCCAACTTCCATGTCGTATCCCTCAAAACACTCTCATTTGTATGGAATACCTCAAATATATCAGTAATTAAAAGAGATATAAATATTATCATTGCCACGATCTAAAATAAAAGAAGAAGTGACCTTCGGAAGAGAGATTATAAACTCGTGAATATTCGCCGCTTTGGCAGCTTCTTCAACCGTTTCTTGAGTGAATTCAGAGTCGAGAAGACCAAAGGAAATGTTTTCTCGGATGGAGAAGGAGAACAGGGAAGGCTCCTGTCCTACACACACAATGCGACGGCGTAGATACGATGGGTTGATTGAAGTGACCGACACTCCGTCCACCATCTAATTCATTCTTCCATCCCATACAGATCCATGTATGTACATACATATCTTTCTTTGTACAACGAATCATTATCCTAATACATTTTAAAAATAAATATTATTGGCTATAATATGCTAATTTCATTATAATTAAAGAAAAAAAAGATACTAACGACTTGTCCCTGAGTGGGCGGGTACATTCGCTGGAGGAGAGCAAAGAGAGAACTCTTCCCCGAACCACTCGGACCGACCAGAGCGATGGACTCGCCCGCTGAGATCGATAAGGAAAGGTTCTTAAGCACTGCGACTTCCCGGCGGGTGGAGTAGCGTAGTTCCACGTCTTCCATACTCACCGCTCCTGCTACTTTCTGCAAGAAGGATGGAGAATTGGACAGAGGGAGACATATGTAGAGGAGGGAGAGCTAGAATATGGTTGAGATGTGTACTGGTCGAAGTCCCTCTTCGCTGAGATTGTCAACATCAACGGGAGGCTTGTTAATGATGTCGAGAAGACTTTCCGCAGCCAACGTTGCCTTGGAGATGTCGGCAATGGAAGAGACGAGTTGAGAGAAGATGTTGGCTCCCAATTGACAGAGAAGAACCACTCTGAAATAAGACAACTGATGATATCTCATGGAGGAGAGGACTCACTTCATGTAGTCAAAGAGTGTGATTTCATTCGACAGCATCATCATTCGGCCGAGGTACAGGGTTGATGAAATTATGATATAAGTGAAGGTATATTGAGTGGCAAAGACAAATGCGGAGACAACGGCCTGCCGTCTCATTGATCTGAAACAGAAAAGAGAGAAAAGGAAGAGATGGAAAAGGAAGAAGGCGGAAAAGGAAGAAGGAACGAACTCAGCGACCGGCGCCAGTGTCTTCTGGAAGACCTCAAAAAAGTGTTTCTCTAATCCATAGGCTTTAATCGTGCTCATGTTCGACAAAACCACTGATGTCAACTAAACAAAAAAGTTATAAAAACAAGTTATAAAAAAAACAATGAGAACTGGTGAGAAGTGCATGAAAATGAATGTATCTACACACATGTGCGGCTTTCTTTTCGTTCTGGAGAAGAATCCGCTGTCTCTTCGTCGCCTGCTTCAATTCAACGAATCGGACAAGAATATAGACAGGGAATTGGAAAGCACAGAGAGCGGCCATCTTCACGTTGATGGAAATGGCCACGGCGATTCCGAAGAGAGCACAGACTATGGCCGGGATCATCTGGTCCAGCTTCGTTGTCACCATCTTAAGAGAAGAACAATGAAGAGAGAAGGGGATCAAGTACTGACAGAGTCGAGAGTGGCAGTGTCACTGATGAGTTTGTGAGTCAGTCGTCCCGGAGTATTCTGCTCTTCGTCGAAGAAGGATACGCCATTCCGAAGGATGGAGCGAAAGACTTCGAATCTCAGGAAAGTGCAGAGGCCGTGGCCGAGTTTGTCTATCAACAGACGCTGGAAATGTTCTTGTTTGTAGCAAACATCAAGGATGAATGAAGCCAACGAACCCCAATTGCCTCAAAGATTGTTTTGATCAGGATCAGCGAGACATAAATAACACACATGTTGAACATGTAATCATTTAGTTCGGAAGAACATTTCGTGAAGGCCTGAAAATATTCAAATACATACGTTGTTCCGTTCTGAAGGATGTTATTCAAAATGTATGATATGTACCGCTAAGAATTGAACGAGTTGATAGCAGATAAGAAGCTGAAAGAGAGATCGGATGACAGTGACGGGAAGAGCAGCTCCAAGAGTCAAGAGATCCGGGCGGAATTGACGGAGAAGCTCGATGATTCTCGAGAACTTCCCCTTCTCAGCTTCCTCTTCAGAGTCCTTAATCTCTTATGAATGAGACATCTTCAGAAGAAACGTGTGCATCAAAATATTTTTTCTGCACATAAAATTATGCAAAGTTAGTCGTTAGGATTCCAGGTATATTTCATTACCAAGATTTTTTTTTGAAATATGTATATAAATAATCAATTCTAACCACACTGTCATCGTCAACGAATTTGTCCTCAACGGGAAGTTTAGTTGCAGTTGCATAATGGTTATATTCGCTTCTTGTAGATCTAGACATAAAACTAAGCGTTTAAAAGTAATCCTTTGAAACTTATCGTCAGAGAAGTAAAAAGAGAAATGAGGAAATGAATGGCTGGCTACCGTTTGCGTGTGATGACAGGAAGAGTGAGCTTGCGGCGGTCCGCACTGAGAACAGAATAAGACCGCCCCAGTCTCTTCCCTCCCCCCAGAGAACGCCTCGCCCACTCACGACGAAGAGCTTCCGGCTCCTGCTCATTCTCCATTCTCAGCAGCACTTTCCAACAACTCAACTATTCTTAGGTTTCTGAGGTCCCCGTGCGACTTCGACAGCGGCGAAGAAATGGCAGAGTCCGCGACTAACGAAGACGCTGTCAACTCATCCAGCTGCTCGTCCTTCCACAGGCGGTAGTATCTATTGAGGGATCAGAGAAAGCGAAGAAAGAGAGAGGGGAGAGAAAGAGAGATGAGAGAGAGGAAACGTGCATTATTTATGGAAGATTGAGAAACCTAGTGTTCTCGTCGGCAAGAAGCTTTTCAGCGAGTCCTTCTTCTACAATTTGTCCATCTTCCAGCACAAGCACCCGATCTGTTGGTCGGATTGAAGCCATTCTGAAGAAGTGAAAGAGAAGCTGGAAGAAGGGGGGGGAGGATGAACCTGTGAGTGATTGTGAGTGAAGTGACTCCTGAGGCCGCTGCATCCAACGCCTTCTCCACTTCTTCCTCGTGCTTCTTGTCAAGGGCAGAAGTCGCCTCATCAAAGATCATCACCTGAGAGGAGGGAGTGGAGAAGACAGAAGGAAGCGAGGGCAGAGAAGGAGAGAAGTGAAAGAGAAGGGGTTGGGAGGGGCGAGAGAGCGAGAGAAGGAAGACGGACCTTGGGCTGCCTGAGCACGGCGCGCGCCACTGCGATTCGTTGCTTCTGCCCTCCCGACAACTGCTGTCCTCGATCTCCCACGCGGGTGTTCATTCCCTCAGGCAACGAGGAAATGAACGACCACGCACCCACTTGACGGGCCGCTTCTTGCAACTCAAGCTGAAGAGGCAGAGGGAGTCTAAGAGTGAGAGAGAGGAGAGAGAGTGAGAGAGAGGGAGAGGGAGAGAGTGAGAGTGAGAGAGGGAGAGAAACAAAAGAAATGGCCTACCTGAGTAGCATTAAGACGACCATAACGGATGTTCTCTGCGATGGTTCCATCGAAGAGGATGGGCTCCTGAGAGACGAGCGCGCATTGCTCGCGGAGGTCAGCCGGCCTCAGCCGACGCATATCCACACTGCCAAGCGAGATCTGGTGAGGAGGAGGAGAGAAGAGAGAGAGAGAGAGAGAGAGAGAGAGAGAGAGAGAGAAATAGAGAGAGAGAGACCGAAGAGAGAACGGAGAGAGAAGAAAGAATGGAGAGAGAAGGCGAGAGGAGAGAGAGAGATAGAGAGAGAGAGAGAGTGAAGAGAGAATGTAGGGAGAAGATAGCGAGAGATGGAGAGAGAGAAGGACAGAAAGAGAGAAGAGACCTAACTAACTCTTCCTTGGCAGGGATCGTAGAAGCGTAGCATAAGTGCAGTGAGTGTACTCTTGCCAGATCCACTCGATCCCACCACCACCACGTGCTCGCCCTCTTCCACTGAGAAAGTCACTCCTCTCAGGACCTGCAAAATGTTATCAACATTCGCGTCGCTAAATCATCACAATATTAATTGCTATTAAACAAAGATCTAGTAAATGAACGAATGAACAAACGGGAACGTCTGGCCGACTGGGATAGCTGAAGTGGACATCTTGGAAGGAGATGCAACCTCGGCCACTCGGCAGCTCGAAGATCTCCTTCTTCTCCTCCTCCGAGGAAACTCCTTCTTCTGACTCGATCAATGGTGCCTCGTTTAAGATCTCTAGCATCTCAAATCAGATCATTTCTAATCCAGAACAAAATAAAGTATTCTTAAAGAGAATGAAAAAAGAACCTCTACAGCATTGCGTTTTGCTCTGGAAGAGCCGCTGAAGTGGAAGCCAATCGTTACCGAGTTTACGCACATGTACAGCAGATTGATGGACAACTCAAGTGAAGATATTGGTACTCTCTCTCTCTTTCTCTCTCTCTCTTTATCTTTCTGTATCACCACACTCAATTCTTCATTCTGAACACCCCTTGGCTTACCGCAATCAGTTTGCCCGAGTCCGAGTTGTCAATGCGGTAAACGCCAAATGCAAGTGCGAGGGTAAACACGAGTTCAGTGATGAGAACCTAAAAGAATCTTGGAATGTTACATGAATAATCTAATATCTTTTGAAATTGCCTGGCAGAGTGCTTCGAAGACAGAGAAAAGGCGCAGCCGCTTGCCGCGGACGTTGTTGTACTCACTGCTCAGCCGCTCGTACCTACAGTTCTCTGTCTATTTCAGTGGCTCTCTCGATCTACAGTTCTCTGTCTATTTCAGTGGCTCTCTCGATCTACAGTTCTCTGTCTATTTCAGTGGCTCTCTCGATGTCTAACTTGCTGAGAGTCTGTTTTTGCGCGCCGAAAGAAAAGACGGTGTGGATGCAAGCGAATGTCTCCGACACGAGATTCGTTATCCTTTTCTCCAGCTTCCCTTCCTTGTCCAATGTCTTGCACACCCACTGTAACTTATTCAGATAAGTCTGTTTAACAGACAGAGAGAGAGAAAGAGAGAGAGAGAGAGAGAGAGAGAGAGAGAGAAAGAGAGAGAAAGAGAGCCGGTATTCTGACCTTACTGAAGAGAATTCGCATAATGATGACCAGAGGAATAGCAGAACACATCACAAGAGTGACATCCCATTGTTGCTGCAGGCAAAGAGAGATGTTCACGAGCAAGAAGATCAAGATGTACAGCATCATCGGCAGATTGTCCGAGATGCCCAAATGGATGGCATCGGCATGGCTAACAAGGGAAGACTCCGGTGGTGGGTTTGACAGATTGCAGACTGAGTCATGGAGGATGGTGGTGGGTTTGACAGATTGCAGACTGACTCATGGAGGATGGTGGTGGGTTTGACAGATTGCAGACTGACTCATGGAGGATGGTGGCAGCATAGCCAGAGTGTCTGGACTCCAGCCAAGACACGTCCATTCCGACTAGTTTGCGGATGTATTCCAGTTTGATTCGAAAGACCTGGCGGATGGCGGACATCTCCCATGCAGCTCTCTATCATTACAACGGTTTTCTCTGTGGAAATGAGCAAGCTGAAGAAAGAAAAGATATTTCAATGGTTCGAACCTGAATGATTGCGATGACGAACATCGCGAGGGAAAGACCAAAGGAAATGAAGAATGCGCGCGTGCTGTCGGAGTCGAACTTCTCGATGTCCACGGACGGAATCGCCGTGGTTGAGTGGGGATCACTTCCGTTCTCCACTACGCAATTATCCACGTGAAACTAAGGAGGAAGTGGGATTGGTTGACAAAGCAGAACATTTGGATCGACACGAAATGAGAGACTTCTCTGTTCATGGCGCTGGAGAGGAAGTTCCCCACTGTGAGCCACACGAAGGGGGGAATTACAGCCTGGAGGATTGTGCCAACCACCCCAACCAGCATCAGCTGAAGAGGATCTCATGGAATTCATATACAACCAAGGGGGTCTACCTGGACATCCACTCTATCGGCGAAGGAGTAAAGAGGCGAGAATGTAGACCACCATGACTTCTTCTCCTTCTTCTCAGCATCCTTGTCCTCGGTCATCTGAACCTTGAAATAAAAGAAGATCTAATGGACAAAGAGAATGGTGTATGCGTATTATTACGTAGAAAACTATGGACACGGTTTGAGCATTTGTAATGGAGTGGAGAGTGTTGCCCTTTAAGAGAAGCGTGCATACATAACGACTGACTCACATTTTTTTCTCAAAAGATGCAGCTGACATTATTATACTTCTCCACAATTCAAGCATGACATTACAGGTCGGCGCATGCTTTTCTCGGCGCATGCTTTTCAAAAACAATGTTGCCAATGTCGTCTTTGCTCTTCTTCTCTTCAAGGAAAGATATATTTTCATGAGCGAAAGATATGAAAAATCTGATTTAATATGGAGGATCAGCATGCACATTTTAATTAAGAACAGCGCTGCAGTCAGAATTGGAACAGCTTCCTTCCTCATTCCACTGTTCTTCTCCATTCAAGACAATGCATACATTTCCACAACACACTTCGTATTAACAGAACTGTTCCACAACACGGCGAGATAGAAAGGCAAGACAAATGAGAACCAGGGGAAGACTAAACAAGAGGAAGAGAGAGAGATGAACCAGGGGAAGACTAAAATAGAGAGAGATGAGAGCGAGAGAGAGAGAGAGAGAGAGAAAGAGAGAGAGAAAGAGAGAGATGACGAAGAAACAAAAGAAAGAGAGGGATGGAAGGAGGTGCAGAAGAAACAAGGACATATAGAGTGCATGATATCTCGAAATACGACAGGGCTAATAATAAACCAGCCGAATTTCTGTGGAATAAAGGATAGGAACTTAGATCCAGTGCATGATTAAGATGTATTGCGAATTCTAGTTTACTCGACCGATATTTGAATGAATTCAAAGGGACCGAGAAAACATGCCAAATCTTGAAATTCCGAGAAGAACGGGAACATCTCGAGAACAGCTGCAAGAAAAGGAAGCCAGCTCAACTGGTAAGCCTTTTTGCTTAACAAGAGAGAATCGGGTGGACAAGGAAAGACAGTTAAGGAGAAAGAGAGTTCAAGAAGCAAAGATATCAAGAGCTAAATTGACAATTCTCTTTGCAAGGTCATCCACGCTCTCAGCTTTCTTCTTAACAGCAATCGTATCTCTATTATCTCTCTTTCTGTCCATCTCTAACTTACTTCTTTTTAGTCATCCTATCCTTCTCTCTTCTATCTCGCATATTTCCGCACTTATATTGAGTGCTAAATGAAATCAGCTACAGCTTAATTTTAGTCCAATTTTAATTTCTCGACTTTCGCGTACGCACTAGGCATCCGTCTCCCACCATGTCAATCTCTCCTTGTACTTCTCGGTGTCTCCTTTTCTCCGCCCTCTACTCTCTCACTCTCTCTCTCTCTCTATCTCTCTCTCTTGCTCTCTCGCTCTCTTTCTTTCTCTGACTCTCTCTCTCTCTCTCGCTCTCTCTCTCTCTTTGCTCATCATCTTCTTGTAGCCACCTGTTCTGGCATAGTTGGCATCTCTCATAATTGAATGAGTGTGTCATCAGAACGAGATTCTTCAGTCTAACGTATGAAAGTGCCAAGGTAAAACAATAACGATCAGAATCGAATAGAGGTTCTTTTCCAATCTCCTTCAATCTCATAACGGAAGAGGAAAATGAGCATAATTGTACAAAATCTGCAAATTCCTCAGCTACCAAACTGACACAATTTGATCAAGTTAGCAAATAGATTATAATGAGATGAAAGTGCCAGCTAGAAGATGATAAGCACATTGAAGGCCAGTGAAATAACTGAAGGAAAAGATGAGCCCGTTGTGTTGGCTTCCTCAGACGAGTCGTTGATTCACTCTTTCATTTTCTGCCTGATAATACAAAAACAGAAGAAGATGGAACTGTCACCGTTCAAGAATTCAGAAACAAAAACCATGTGATGGAATAGACGGGCGAAGCTCGTTCGATTCGGACAAAACATTGTGTGAAATTTTGTGTCAAAAAGCGGATAATGCTATTGAATTTTTTTGTATTAGAAAAAAAAACCAAGAATTACTCTCGTTTTAGCACATGTAAATTAGCATATAATTAAAAGTACATAAATAGTTTGCAATACTTGGCATTTTGGAGTAAACGTGACTTTGAGTATGTTGATCTGAGGAAGCAGCATGCCCCTGTTCCATTCTATGGTTGGGATGTCGGAGCGGACGGTTGACAATGAAAAGACAGACGACTTTAACAAGCTCTTCTTCCCTGTCATCGCCATTCTTCTCGGTCTTCTTCTCGATGTTCTCAAGAAAAGAATAGAATTGAAAGTGCCTGACTCCGTCCTTCTTTTCCTCGTCACTTTCGCAATCGGGTATTCTTCTCTTTTTCTTCTTATATCATTTTTATTTTTGCTGCTTGAACAATAATTACGTCGATTAAATTATCTGTCTACGGAATTGAACTTTTTTCCAGAATCATCGGAAACTTCTGTACTCCGAAGAAGACTCTTCTTCAGTTTGAAAAGCTGTATCTCTGGACTTCCCTCGACCCGAACACGATCCTGACCGTACGCAATTCGAGTTGTGAGAGGGGAAAGAAGGAGATGGTTGTGATTGAGTTGTTGCTGCCGGCGCTGCTCTTCGAGTCGTCCTTCAAGATGAATGCTCCCCTTCTCATGTTCCGTCTCCGTACCGTGATTGCCTTGACTCTCTTCGTTTACTCCTCCGCTGCTCTCCTCACTTCCACTCTCTATCTCGCTGTCATCCACGTCGTTGATGACTGGAATCCTCACATTGTACTATTTACTCCACTCTGTACAGCTTATTGCACCTCTTCCCTCTTTCCCTCCGTCCGTGCTCTCTCTGTCTCTGTCATTCTCTGTATCTCTCTCTCTCTCTCTCTCTCTCTCTCTCTCTGCAGGTAGTGTTGTTCGCCTGTGTGCTGTCGGCGACAGACCCGGTGGCCGTGGTGGCGGTGCTGGAGTCGATGGGAGCTCCTCACCGTCTGCGTATTCTGGTGGAGGGTGAATCTCTTCTGAATGACGGCCTCGCCATCTTCGCCTTCCACAACCTGCTTCGTCTCTATAAGGCATGCCTCTCCTCTCTTCAACTACTGAATTGGAAAGAGCTGCCACTTCAGAGGCAGAACAAAGCGCGACTTGTCACTCTGAAGATAGAGAGTGCGATGGACGTGGATGTGAGTGAGTCTCTGCTCTGGCAGATCACTCGCAGTCTCCTCGGCTGCCTCGTCGCCTCCCCCCTCCTCGGCATCGCTGCTGGCTTCTTCACTGTCTGGGCTTGCTGTAGAGTGCATGAGGAGAAGAGGAAGCAGGTTACTCTCTTATCTCTCTTATCTCCCTTTCTCTCTCCCTTCTCACACTCGCTCGCTCTCTTTCTGATTCTCTCTTTCAGACGCTGATCGGTCTCTCTGTCTACGCCTCGTACCTCGCCTGTGACGCCGCCGGCTCTGGCGCCCTAGGGGTGGTCTGCTTTGGACTCACCATGTCCTACATGTCCGCGTTCACTTTTTTTCTATGTTACCCTCTCATATCTCCTCGTTCCATCTTTTATTCTTTTTCTCTTGCTCTCTCTTTCCCTCTCTCTCTCGGTCAGGCGTGAGCATCTTCTGTCGGAGACGTGTTTCCTGGCAGAGCAGTTGTGGACCATCCTGGCGTACTTCTTCAACAATGTCATCTTCTGCTTCGCGGGTGCGATGGTGGCCTTCGAGATCTTCAAGACGTCGCCTATGAACGAAGATGTCGGAGTTGACTACTTTTTATTCTTCTACTCTCCCCCTTCCTTCAGAAGGATATCCCCATAGCCTTGTACATGATGCCGACCATCAGCAATCTTCTCTCTTGTCTCGCCGGCTTCTTCCTCGCTCCATGGGCACTCTTCTCTCGCGTTCTCTCCATCTTCATCTTCTATCAGGTCTCTCTCTCTTTTCTTTCTCTATCTCTCTCTCTCTCTTCCTCTTTCTCTCTCTGTCTCTCTCTCTGTCTCTTTCCTCTCACCATCAGATTCTTTCACGAGTGCACCATGGCCACCGCCAGCCAGCCGAGACAGACTACGCTTTGCTTGCCTTCGGGGGAGTCCGCGGTGCTCTCGGTCTGATTCTCGCCCTCGAGCTCCGTCTCCACGTGGAGAAGTGTTAGTGGAGACCTCTCTGAAGGGTATTGCTCATGGTAATCAGTCTCTCTTCAGCCGTTGCTCGAAGTGTTCTCATAATGACTTGCTTCTCTACCTTCTTTTCGCTGGTTGTCCAGGTATTTCTATTGTCTTTTAATATTTAAACAGCTGAAAAAGTATTAGGCTGTAAATACTGTAACTGTCTCTTTCTTGCCTTTCATGGCTAGCCGAGACGCAGACGAATGTTTGTTATTTTGTTAATCAACCTTTTAGCAGATTTAGTAATAATGAAATGGTATTTAAATGGCCTCAGGGTTTGTTGTTCGGTCCATTCGCTGCCCGAGAAGGAAGAACCCGCCGTTCCCTGTACATCGAGGAGTCCCGCTCTCGTCTCTACCAATTCGTCTGCCGAAGGCGATATCTAATTATTAAGGTTTATTGAATCTCAAACATGAAGGATATGATTCTAAAGTGTACGAAGCTCGCAAGAGAGAAGGAAATACGTTTGAGAGGCTGCAGAGCCAGGACAGATATCTGGTGGGTGCGAAGTGGGAAGTGGTGAATAAACACGTAGACGACTTTATCGCCTCTCTCAAGCCAGAACACTTTGTCAGTTCACTTTATTCATTCAGCAGACAGGGAAACTTATTCCAGAAATCTTCTGTCACGGCCAGCAATCCTGCCAAAGCCAACGAAGAAAATTCAGAGGTTTCATTAATTTATCCGAAGCAGTAATATTAATAATTTGGCGAATTGCAGTATAAGGAAGAAGATGAATTGGATGTGAAGGGTTCTTTCTTCTCGTGTCTTCTTGCAAGAGTTCGTTTAGCGTGCAATGAGTTGTAAGGAGAGCAAGAGAGAGAGAGGGAGAGGGAGAGAGAGAGAGAGAGAGGGAGAGGGAGGGAGGGAGAGAGAACCGAGAAAGAAGTCTCCAGGTTCACCTGGCATGGGAACACGGAGCAATCTCTGCGAAGACTGCGCATGTCATCATTGGACTGCTGGAGCAAGCGATCGACGAGGGCGGACTCTCCGTCGAGGACTGCCTCGAGCATCTCAGCTTCCTCCATCCACCAGAGTGTACTGTCAGTCCATCCATTCTCTATTCTCTATGTATTATCTGTGTCCTCTTTCAGAAGAAGGTTCTTTATTACATGCGTAGTCTTGTCTCTCGTGCAATCTCCACCTCTCTCATCTCTGCGCTCTCTCTCACGAATGCAGACACTCTCTTCACTCCCCTCAACCCTCTCCAAACTCTCTCCATCAATCGATCGATTGAGAAGTTAGTTGCTTCAATGGATTCTTCATTATGTTTCTACAATTCCTAATCCCAGATGGTACCTCTTCTCCGCGTTCTTGTCGGTTGCTCATTTCGTCTATGCTCTCTACACTTGGCATGCCAAATTTAATTTTGACCAGGTCTTTCGTTTCGCACGCCACGATTAACTAGCGGATGTAAATATTGTTTTGTTATCAGCGACTGATCTTCCTCCTGGGCTCGTTATTCTACTGTCTCTTCTGCATCGGAGAAGAATGTA